>JAVJIF010033307.1:0-207920 GCA_038442645.1 Agave tequilana | reverse complement strand
CTCGCGTCTATGTTGGAACGCGGAGCTGGTTAGGCTCGCATTTGAGTTGAAATGCGAGGTTCACGTCTGACGACCTCCGCGTCTAACAAAGGACGCGAGATCCGCGTCTGGCGACCTCAGCGTCTGAGAAAAGACGCGAGGTCTGCATTTGGCGACCTCCGCGTCTAAGATTGAATGTGACCTTCGCGTTGGATAAAGGACGCAAGGTTCGCGTCTGGTGACCTCCACGTCTGAGATTGAAATGCGACCTCCGCGTCTGACAAAGGACACGAGGTCTGCGTCTGAGGTTGGAACACGACCTTCTGTTTGCGAGGTCCGCGTCTGAGGTTGGAACGCGACTTTGTGTTTGCGAGGTCCGCGTCTGAGGCTTTGTCCTTAGTAATTTTTTGATAGCCTACAGAACCCCCTCCAAAGTTTTCGAAACTTTGCGGTTGACTGAGATGGATTTCGAAATACTTTGGACATCGGTTGAATCTTGGCTTCCTGTAATCGGACTGGCATTCTTCCGCGAGGCAATCTCCTGGGGTGCCCTGAGCTCGATCATGTCTGGATAATGAACTTCATGAGTATACTGATGAACTTCTTGAAGCCTCCAGGAAAGATCATCACAAGTGTCTTTGAAACGCAGTCTAGTACTTGTTATGTGCATTGTTTGCTTGGTGTACTGTTAAATTGGTGGAGTTGTCAATTACTCTTGCCAGTGTACTGTTGAACTGATTGCAGAAGTAGAGACATACTCCTTGTATTTGAAGGGAGAGGACACAATTCTGGCACACTGATTAAGTGGAGACGCGAACTACACTAAAGTTGAGACGCGATTCTCAATTGTTATAGAGACGCGGCTCTCAATTGCTGTAGAGACGCAGCCTTTACTTGTTGTTGAGACGCAACTCTTACGTTCGTTAAGATGCGGCTCTAGGCTTGAGACGCGAATGTCACGCTCAAGCTTCTTTTAAAGAGTTTTACTTGCTAGAGTTGTGATATTAACTTAGCAAATTAAATAACTCTATTGGGAGAATTTGAGAAGGTTACTGTCAGAGGTGTGATGTTAACTTGACAGTGAGATCTGAACTTGTGTTTTGAACAAGTTTTGTGGACTTGCTATTCTATTGATGAGAATAACAAGTGGAGTTTGATCCGCCAGGAATTATGTCTGGGTCTATCGTCAAAAGTTTAGTGTTAACATGACTAGAACTCTACTGGGAATCAATGAAATTAAAGTTACTATTAGAGGTGTGATATTAACATAACAGCATTGATTTTACGATCTACGCAACTTAAGTAGACCTGTTATTCTATTGGTGAGAATGACAAGTGGTATTGGGTTTGTTGAAGATCTATGGAGATTTTTACCATTAAAGATGTAATGTTAACGTGACGGGTTTGGGTTTGCAATTTGAGCAAATTGGATTGTCAGAGGTGTGATATTAACTTGACAAAGGTGTGTGCTAGAGGTGTGATATTAACTTAGCATTTGACATCTCAGCTTTGGACAGAAAGCTCGAGAAAAGATCATTGTCATAGGTGTAGTATTAACTTAACAATGAAATGTATGCCAGAGGTGTGATATTAAACTTGACATTACGCGTTTCATTTTCTGTGGGAAAATCGAGAGAATCGCTGACAAGTTGAAATTTTGGTCATAGGTGTGATATTAACTTGACCGGGATTTATCTACTGTTAAAGGTGTGGTGTTGAACATAACAATATTTTGAGTGGGCTTGTCATTCTATTAAAGAGAATTGAAAAGTTAAAATTTTACCATCTGGGGATACATCAAAGTCTTACTGTCAGAGGTGTAATGTTAACATGACTGATTCGACTTGTAATTTATTCCACTGGGGAAATTGAGGAAAATCACTGTTAGAGGTTAATGTTAACTTAACAGTGAATATACCAGAGGTATAATGTTAACTTGGCATTTTGATCTGTGATTATTTCGCTGGGAAAATAGTCACATGCTTTTTGTGATCCTACTATTCCATGGATGGGAATTGGTAAGAAATTTTGGAGGGGAAGGCAGGATCAGGTCCCTCAAGGTTTTTAGTAAACCTTCAGCTATCAATGGATTTGATATGCCTTTACCAACTACCGTTTGAATTGGCTAGCCATGCTATTCCCCCAGCATGATGAGTTGTCGAGGATTTTTTGTTGGACTTAAAATCCAACTTTTTCTTCTATCCTTAGCCGTCAGAGGCATCGGAGTGTTGTTCCACGGATAAACTTCTAAAATCATATTGTAGATTAAAGAAGTATAAACTCTGCGGAGAACTTATAGGGAGATCGGTGTTCCCTTTGAGTACTTATCTAATTAGAGGTGTGGTGTTGAACTTGATCAGGGATAGTACTTTTTTTTTTAACTTTTTTATTCCATAAGAATGACAAACACTGATGGAATGATTTAGACTATTAGAGGTAACTGTTGAACGTGACAGTCGTAGAAATCGGATCACCTCGTTGCCTAGTAGATTCAATGCTACATGCTCTTGTAATCTTCTTGGCCTACTCTTGCAATTGTCTTCTGCTCGTTCGCCTTGTAAGACTAGTTGCTTTCAGGTGCGACTTTGGGTTACTCCTATTTACACTAGGAGTGTGGTTTGCAGGTTATGGCAGCAAGTCTCGATCAGTGTAGACTGCGTCATGCTACTTGGACATCGGAGCACCATACTCTAAAATCTCTCCAAAAACACTTTAATTGACTCTCCTTTCTTTTGTTTTGTAGCAAGGAGAGTTGGTAAGGATACTTCGGTGTCATCTTCGAAGAATCGCGCAAGGAAGAGCTTCTCGAGGTTGACCCATTTCTCGATAGAGCCGACAGGAAGCTTCATGAACCATTCAAAGGTAACCCCCTTGAGGGTGCCGATGAATAAATGAGCCATAATGGCATTGTTTGATATTACATTCCTTGTTTGGGATTTGAAGTAGTATATATGTTGGTTTGGTGACCCCTTACCATCGAAGGCCTGTAGGGTCAGAGCTTTAAACTTAGGAGGGTACAGGACAAGATCTCACTCAGCCGGGTACGGTCGGACCACTCCTGCTTTTTGGAGGCCTTCCCGATTGGCGAGGGCTTCGAGACGCTTCTCCAGCTCACTCATCTTGAGTGATCACTTCCAACGTCTGAACCCTCCTTCTTCTCAGGTAGAGTTGGTGGTTTCTCAAAGCTAGCATCCTCACCATCAGAACTTTCGGAGGTGGAGCTATCAATTTTGATGCCTTTTGCCCGACTTGAAGGCCTTTAGTCTTCAGCTTCTTCTTTTTCTTAAATGGCTTGATCAACATTTGCTTAAGAATGTCGATAGATTTCTGCTGGCGCAGATCATATCGAGCTGCTCCCTCTGAATTTGGGCCTGCTTCTCCAAACTCTTGGCCACTTCTTCAGGGGCACCTACCATATACGCGAAGGCTTCTTTCTCCATGGAGGAGTTCGATGCATGTGAATTCGGCGATGGCGGAGTGTGCCCCCTTACTTCAATACCCTAGGCTAGGGCACTGTAGCTTACTGGAGCAGTTGTACCAGTCCGAGTACGGATATGCTGGTATACTCCTTCTGGTTCGGTTAGTAATTCTCTCAAACCAGATGGTTTATCATCAGACTCATCGGGGCTGACAATCGGCTAGTTCCCTTTGGACTTACTTGGCGAGGTGCTTGGTCCCACCATGTTTGAAGTAACCTCAAGATACTCCTGTCAGTGTCAGAGAAGGTTCTCTTCCTGCGGGAGCGGCACCTCTTAGCTGAGTTGGAGACAGGGGCCGCCGACAGCTGATTAAATGCCGACTGCTTGCTCGTATGCGAGCTGCAGTGGCATTCAGAGAGTACCGCTGTGATGAGCCGTTCACAGCAGCATTGTGGAGTGATTTGATGACACTCCTCTTCTTTGTCAAGTAATCTCTTAGATCCATCGCAGAGGGATCAAAGAGATCAACCTCGAGTCTTTGAGGATGAGGACCCAGTTCAGTTCTGACCTTAACCATCGGAGAGTAAACATGAGTTTTATGCCATAACTTAGAAACGCAGGTTCAAATTGGAAAAAACAAGGATCGTTCTCTGCAAAAGAGACGTGAATCTCTCATTTTGGCACAGACGCGGGTCTCACGTTTTTGAGAAGAGACACGGACCTCGCGTTATTGAACGTCATGTCTGCGAGGTGAAACGCGAGCCTCGGTTCTAATGTAGAAACGCGAGCCTAATGAGTTCTGTGTTTTGATATAGAGACATGGGCCTCATATTTTCACTGGGAAACGTGGGCTTCGCGTTCTAATACAGAGACGTGAGCCTCACGTTAAGGATCTGAGATGTGAGTCTCGTGCTATTCAGAAGAAACGCGGGCCTGAGCCTCACGTTCTGTATCTGCTGAACAGATGGATTTTTCAATTTTTTCCATCTGTTGTCGATGTGCGTGATGCCTTTGTTGACTTTCAGCATTCCGGTTATGCTTCACGAGTTGTTGGGGACCCCCGGTAACCTGGAGTTGAGGAGTCTGGAGAGGAGAGGTACGACGAGATTGGCCTTCATCATCGTTGGCCTCGCGGGTCTCATGGGAGACATTGATGCAGGCCACATATGATGTTGCAGCCACTTCTGCCTCCTGACGATGAGCGTGACGCCTTCGCTGTCTCTCGGCATTCCGATTAGTTCGCAGAGATTGTTGAGAACCCCGGCGTTCAAAACTGGAAGTACCTTGATAAAAGAATGGCAGGGAGATTAGTCTTTATTGCCATCTTGACCGTGGGCCATGGCGCGGGTCTCTGAAGAGATGTTGGAGCTGGCCACGTTATCTCCACGGGAGACTCCCGAAGCTTTTGGGGAGTTCAACTTCTCTTGGTCGAATTCGATCGCAAGCGATTCGACTGTGGATCCAAGCATCTTGACATCGGCTTGCGCCACCACTTTCTCGTCGGTTGAGAAAGATCAGTTCCCCAGTGGAGTCGCCATCTTTTGTACGCGTCAGAAAATCACAATTGCAAAATTTTTTTTAATTGAATAGAAAATTACAATGGATACAATTCGATTACAAAAGAGAGGGAATCTTTTGATTGATTCTCCTCTTTATTTAAAGCTGGGTTCTTCACGTGGCGGTGAAGAGTGAGTCTTGTTCCCCGTTGACCGACCGAACGTCAAGTTTTTCTTGTGAATTCTCTCTTTGGATCTACTGGTGGAATAGCACAGCTCCTATCAATAATGGAATCTCAAAGAGATTTAAAGAACTTGAACTCAGCAAGTTAACAAAAGGATTTGAACTTTTCTCAGGCTACAAGAGCTTCGAGGCCGAACTCTGCTGAGGTAGCTCTCCCCCTTGCCTATGGCTTCTTGGATTCCTCCACCAGGACTCTCCTCCTCAGCCATTTTTTTTTAATAGGTCCCCTTCAAGAGCTTCCCCTTTCTCTAACTGTTCATAGCTATTTATAGAGGAATTGGGGTGTAACCAACCCTTAAATCTCTTCATAATAGAGGGATGTAACCAACTCCTTAAATCTCTCCATAATGGGAAGTTATTCCCCATTATGTGGAGAGAAAATGGGGTGTAACTGACTAAGTTCATGGCTGTCAGTTACAACAGAAATGCGGGTCTCGCGTTGGACGCGGACCTTACTCTGATGTTAAGACGTGGAGCTCACAGGCTCGCATCTGTGTTGGAACGCAGAGCTGGTCAGGCTCGCGTTTGAGTTGAAATGCGAGGTCCACGTCTGACGACCTCCGCGTCTGACAAAGGACGTGAGATCCGGGTCTGGCGACTTCAGCGTCTGAGAAAGGACGCGAGGTCTGCATCTGGCGACCTCCGCGTCTAAGATTGGAATACGACCTGCGCGTTGGACAAAGGACGCGAGGTTCGCGTCTGGCGACCTCCACGTCTGAGATTGGAATGCGACCTCCGCATCTGATAGAGGACGCGAGGTCCGCGTCTGAGGTTGGAGCGCGACCTTCGTGTTTGCGAGGTCCGCGTCTGAGGCTTTGTCCTTAGTAATTTTTTGATAGCCTACAGTCGAAACCTAGTTTCTTTTGAAAACCAAGTTTCCAAATCAACTGTCATCAAATCAACCGTTAACAAAGCTAATTGATTTGGAAACTAGGTCATCAAATCAACCATGATCAATGGGTATAAAAGAGAGGAGACATTGGGGGACGAATTGGAGACTTTTGGATAGAAGATTGGCATGAAGTAAGAGAGAAGAGCAACTAGGTTTCGGCATTTGAAGCTTCAAATCGTGTTCTTCTTCCCCTCAATCTATTTTTGAATCTTCATGTTTAAGTTTATAAATTTTATTTATTTATTTATGAACTAATTTTCCTTATAAGGGCTATGATGTAGCTTGACTATGATGTTTCAATTCCAATAATATTTGGTATTCAAAGTTTTTTATTTTATATTGAGTTTTTAGCTCTTTTCTTAATGCTTTTGAATGCCTGATCAACATTTAAATGATTTGATGATTATATTTAGACCAAGAGATGATATATAATGTTTAATTCTTATGATGAACACATAAATTTCATGTTTGACAGAGATGTGCTTACATAATTTGTGCAATTACTATGAGAAATTTCATAGATTATAATGAGCTCTTAATTATTTAAATTCACATAGAGGTGTGGCGGGTTAATATTTAGAGAGAATTTTGGTATCACTTGAGAGATGGTGTTGAATAAATTAGGGACTTTCAATTGTCAACATGGATAATAATTCTTGGGTAGCATAATTAAAGGAAATTATTCTGAATAATCATAGCAAAAGAAGATGCCCTAATGCTTTCTCATTTGTTTTAAATCTCTTTTTTCTGTTAAATTTTTTTCATTTTATTATTTTTGCTCACAAATTTCTCAAATTTTAGATTCTTCGAATAAAATTAGAGTTAGATTAATTTTGGTACTTAGATAGACAATCCTTGTGGGACGATATTTATCACTTTATATTTGTTTCGATTGATGCACTTGCTAGTTTGTGCATCATGTAACTACCAATATCATCCCTCAATTCATACCAACCATTGGAGAATGGATATTGTCACCCTCAAAATTGATTAAGGCCTCCCATGGATTAAGGCACCCACAAAATGATAAAGGCCCCCCCAAAATTTCTAAAATGGCTAAAATACCATTTTTTTTCTTTCTTCTCCTCTCCTCTCCCCTCACCGGCGAACCCCCCTCCCCTGCCGGCGAACCCCCTCCCCTCCGGCGAACCCCCTTCCCCTTTCCTCGGTGAACCCCCATCCGGCGAACCCCCTCCACCTCCCCCTTTCTTCCTCCTCTCCCCTTCCTCCGGCGAACCCCCTCCCCCTCCCCTCCCCCTCCCTGGCCTCCCCCACCCCCTGCCCCCATCTGTTCGGCTGGATTCCAGTCGAATAGATAGAGTTCTGTTCGACCGGAGTTCGGTCAGAAAAGGGAGAGGGGGGAAGGGGCGGGGGAGGCCGAGGAGGAGGAGGGAGCGGGGGAAGGGTGAGGAGGAGGGAGCGGGGGAAGGGAAGGCTGGGAGGGGAAGGGGGCGGGGGGGGAGGAAGGGGGAGGGGGAGGGGAGAGAAGGGGGAGTGGGTGTGGGGGTCACCAGAGAAGAAGGAGGAGGAAAATCAGAGAAAGAAGGAAGAAGGAAAGAAAGAGGAAGAAGAAAGGAGCACTTTAGACTTTTCACTAAGGGTGAAATTGTCAAAAAATAATGGCACACTTGTAAATTTTTTTTTTTGGGGGGGGCCTTCTCATTTGTTGGGGTGGCAATATCCGTTCGATTAGTAAACTTACTAAGATAGACAATCCTCGTAGGACGATACTTATCACTTTATTATTTGTTTCGATTAGTACACTTGGTAGTTTGTGCATCATGTAACTACCAAAATCATCCCTCACTTCATACCAACTATTGCCACCAAAGTAGGCTTTGCAGGACCTACTTTTTATGGCCATAATTTTCGGCTCTTTTAATATTTTGGGCCATGTGTTTGAAGTCCACTTATTTGGCATCAAATTTTTTCTTTGAAACCTTTTCGTTAGTTGCCTTCTAATCATCTCCAAACAAGTTATTATAGTTTTATCCCCTAGCTTCTAATATATGTTTCTTGAAGGATTCACTAATATTGTTGTTTGCCAAACACATAAACTATCATCAGTGAAGTGGCTCTTTGATCACACACGTGTGTTGCATGTTTTCATATCATATGTATCACATTTTGCATTTTTATTTAAATAAAACTCTGCTATTAATGTATTTTCATATTTAATGGCGTGTAGGATAATTAAGGAAGAAAAAAGAGAGATAGATAGATTTATCCAATTAAATCCAAAAGTTTAAAAGAAAGGGATCGATTCAAATCCAGAGGTTTTAAAGGCCATCTTATCTGAAGACCGGGTATAGCAGATGAGATACTATCATTCAAATTCAAAGGAAAACGGATTAGAAGAAGATCCTATCAATTTCACTGAGAATAAAGAGATAGATTGTTAAATCTAAATCTGAAATTCAAAATCCAAAGGGATAAATAGATAGAGAGAAGATCAACGGATGAGATGAAGCAATTTAGACTCGGATTTAGACTGAATATATTTTAGTATTTGAATCATAACTTTCACTACCGAAACTCAAATCTAATGATTCAATATGATCAAGAAAGAAAACTTAAAGGGTTACAACTCTTACGTTGATCATTATTTCTAATTCAATCATTTGATAAGTTATATTCAGCAATCAACATACCAAAAAGTTGTAGATCAGAATTGAATATCCACATCAAATCAAGTTTGGAGATAAGGGGAGGATTCAAATTCAGAAATAGCCAGCTCTCCCTGTCTTTCGACTCATTTCCTTATCCATTTCTATCCTATAAATACCCCACACATCAGAGGCAGAGGGGCGATCAAGCAGAGAATAGAATAGATTTCTGTATAGGATTAACTTAGGTTTTTCTCTCTCTTTTTAATGTAATTTTTTTATGTAACTGAGATCGAGGAAGAATTTCACGGAGAACAAGAGTGATGCTTGTACTGAGAGTGACACCAGTGTAAGTATTCTTCCTTTTTTTCATTGTTATTCAATTCAATTGAAGTTTCTTTTTCTACTCTTTTTTTTTGTTACTTCTCTCTTCTGTGTTTGTGAATCCAAACGACTCCAATAGTTTCGAAGTTATCTCGCCCTTGTAAGTGTTGTTGATGGCCTATGGTGATGAACAACCATTTCTTTGGTAATATAGCTTGTACCTTCATTTTGTAGTATAGATCGGGAATGGGGAAGATCTCATCTGTCATGCTTCGTTCGCCTTCAAGTAAAGGTACATCGTTGATAAGGATTCCAGGTAAGTCATCAACCGGAAGATATAGGTAAGTTTTTTTCTTTTTTTTGCCTTAGTTTAGATCACTACCATCTCCCAACTCTTTTATTCATTTTTTTAATTTCTTTTTATAAATCCATTTTCTATTTTCTCCACCTTCTCAATCTACCACTTTCTAATTAACTTAACTATAACTCTTTTTCATTTTCTTTTCAAGCACTAAAAGAAGAACTTTAATTATTTTAAGTAACTTAAAGAGAACTTATAAAAAGCTTCCATCGCTAGTCCCTCCATGTGAATCACGACCCGCATAGCCACTCGCTATAGCGGTAGTATTGAGTACCTTGCACTTTCTATTATCAATTCTGGAATTTTGTATTTTTCTGTGTGCAGGTCCCCTCAATCAAATTTTGGCATCACTGTCGGGGAGGGATGGTAAGTAACTTTTTTTTGTTTACTTTATTGGTTAACTTTCTTCTCTGTTCTTGTGTACAGGAGGAGACATCAAGGAAATTTTTGCTGCAGTGGACATATAAGTGGCCCTGGACTCTGCTCAAGAAAGCAAAGCCCAGGAGCCCTCAGATTTGCCGCATTCCCGCGATAATCTGAGTGAACTACTAACCTATATTTTTTGCAGGTTGGTTAAATTACAAAGTTTACAGTTTCTGCAGCTATTTATTTTCTTGTTTAACTCACTGTACATACTTTTCTAATCTCAACAATAAATTATTGCTAGTAAATGATAAAAAACATTTAAACTTGCATTTAGGCACGTGTCACATTTTCTATTTACTGTTGAAGAGTGCTGGAGCTAAGGTATGTGTGCATAGCATTTAGTATAAGGTTTATTCTTGTATGAAATATTGCTTGAGTGTTGGTTTTTTGCTATATTCTTGTACACTTGCACGAATACGATTAGGGAAGGTGGGGAAGTCATTGCCTCCCTTAGACCACAAACAATCTCCTCACTCACTAATCCAAGCCTAACTTAAAACTGAGTAGACATTAGCCCTAGGGACATCTCGAACTCAATAGGAGACTGACCTAAGGGAGAAATTGATTAGAATTTGACTCTTGCCAAATCGGTGTCAAGGTTGGGGATTGAAAGGCGAAAGCTTGCAGAACAGTGGTTTGACATAATTAGGCTTGTTGCTTAGGCGCGGATACCTCCCACTGGTCTTGCCCCTACCTTGCCGATTAACTTGTGGTCAGATTTTGCAATATATCCCCCGTGGACAGTCTAACCAGTTAGGAGTCGTCTAGATTTAAGGTCTACCCTAACATAGGTTAGATTTTTGTTTGTTTGCTTGTTTTGACATCTTTGTGATATGGATTACAATTATAATTATTCCAAATGCATATAGTAATCCATACTTTACCCCGACCTCTTTTGACTCGGATATTACCAATCCGGCATTTTATAACTCTAACCAACTAAGAATGTCGGATTGGTCTTATCCGAATCAATATATGCCCCAGTCCCAATAATATGAACAAGACTGGAACAATCATCACCACTCTTCACAGAGTCAGTGGGGATACAACTCCACCGAGTCATATGGTCAAAAACCTTACCAACATCCAGCTTCATATACCTCTTTTCTTGAACAACTAATAGAAGAACCAATTGACTGGGAAAGAGGATGGAAGCCTTAGAAGAGCTCGAGCGATGAATTCAAAATCTAGAAGACTCAAAATCCCATAAAATTTTCAAATCCAAGATCCTTACTCTATTTTTCAAATCTCACACAAGAAGAACATACTCACATAGAAAAGAGTATAGAATTCATGATTCAATTCCAAAGTGATAGAAGCAAGACTTAGACGATTGAAAAACATGCGTAGGAATAAAAAAGCTCTCCCTACCCAATCTTTGACTATTCCTGACACTTCTATCCATATTGATGAAAACCAAGAATCATGGTATCTTGAAGACTTCGACCAAGATTCAATTTCATCACAAAACCTTGAACTTGACCAATATCAACCCATTGAAAATTGGCAAGTTTTCATTTTAATGAGTTTGAACTTGATTATGAATGTGAACTCGATCCCCAACCTTGTGATTCAGTTCCCATTTTAGAATCTATGCTGACTCTGATATCCTTAACTGATTTTGACTCATTTCCCGAGCCGACATTGATTCCCGTATCTGTAATCTTGAAACTGAACCACCAATTTTGGATAGTCACATTTCATTGATGGAAAAATAATGTGAATTTCATTTCTTTGATTTGGACTCAACTATTGAACCAATACCAACTCTCGAACTTACACTTATTTTTCTGAGTTAGTAATGGTTCTCGAACCTATCACTCTTGAACTCAAGTCAGCCATTCCACAAGTTATATTCTTTTGTTGGACATAGGTATAGACCATGATCTCCGTGATGATTTTTCAAGACTGGTCATATGAAGGGGATAATTTTTATTATAGAATCTTATATGATCCTATTTATATTAAGGACTGTAAATATGTAAATAGAAAAGAGGTCAATAAAGGTGGGTTTTGTGAACCACCATATTATCTTGATTGGGTTGCAATGCTTGGCTCAATTCGATCACCACCTTAAGGTAATATTTTTCTTATGCGTTCATTCATACATTGAGAACAATGCATGAGATAGGTGTGGGGAAGGGTTCTAACCTAACATAGGTTTATAAAAAAAATTAACATTTTCATTGCTTTAAAAACTTTTTGAAAAGAGAAACAATACTATGACCTATTTTTTGTAAGAAATTAAGTTAATTTTAAGGAATAGGAGAATCATAATTAAGATTTTTTATACTTGGTCAAAATAAGATTATTTGTTTGATTTCTAGGGTTAGGAAGAAAAATTGAAAAAGTAATTTAGTCTTAATTTTTATCTTGATAAAATATGCATCCTTTATACACTTACACACTTAGGGTTCAAAAACAAAGATTCTTATGCCTTATAAAAAAAAGGAAATGAAAAAAAGAAGAAAAAATATATATATATCAAATATATTTTGATTAAGCTGGATATTTGTGCCTCATAAAGCATAAGTATTCACGCCTAAAAGTGGTTCATATAATAAATAAAATTCTTACTTTTGTGGCCTTATTTGCTTGAGTCCTTAAGTCATTGGGGTGTTTTCTCACCCGGTGTCCTAAGACCGTCCAGTTTGGGTGTCACCGTCTAAAAACTCGTTACATGGACAAACTAGAAAGCCTAATATAACTAAGAAATAATACCATCAAAAATATAAAAAAATAAAGGTATAAGATTTAGAGTTAAAGAACCCTAGTCAAAAATTCACGGTCACGAAGGTACATATGACTTAGGATAAAATAATAGACTAGATGATAAATACAGTTTGACTCCTTACCTTGATTGATAACAAGTTTTTGAATAGAGAATAAGTTCAGGAATGAAAAATTCGGTTTTCCTATAACTTATAGATTACTTGAACTCTTACAATAATACTTCAAATATTTTCTCTCTTTGTCAAAATGCTTTTCGAAAATACTAACACTTTGTTTCATTTTTTTAATGGATTTGTTGGTGCAATCCACTAAAAACTCTCACGAGACAAAACTCATTCTCTAGGGGTAACCTAGAGGTTTAACAGTTTTGTGCACATGCTCAATGCAATCGCGTGACCTGCGAAAGTGGTTTAATAAATTCTTAGGTTTAGTTTGATGTTTTGCTCGAGGACGAGCAAAAGATAAGTGAGGGGGTGTGATCACACACGTGTGTTGCATGTTTTCATATCATATGTGTCACATTTTACATTTTTATTTAATAAAACTCTACTATTAATGTATTTTCATGTTTAATGGCGTGTAAGGTAATTAAGGAAGAAAAGAGAGATAAATAGATTTATCCAATTAAATCTAAAAGTTCAAAAGAAAGGGGATCGATTCAAATCTAGAGGTTTTAAAGGCCATCTTAGCTGAAGACAAGGTATATCAAATGAGATAATATCATTTAAATTCAAAGAAAAAATAGATTAGAAGAAGACCTTATTGGTTTCACTGAGGATAAAGAGATAGATAGTCAAATCTAAAGCTGAAATTCAAAATTCAAAGGGATAAATGGATGAGAGAAGATCAACGGATGAGATAAAGAAATTTAGATTCGGATTCAAACTGGATATATTTTAGTATTTGAATCATAACTTTTTCTACCGAAGCTCAAATCTGATGATTCAAGATGATCTAGAAAGAAGACGTAAAGGGCTACAACTCTTAAGTTGTTCACTGTTTCTAATTCTATCATTTGATATGTTATATTCAGCAATCAACATGCCAATAAGTTGCAGATCAGAATTGAATATTCATATCAAATCAAGTTTGGAGATAAGGCGAGAATTCAAATTCAGAAATAGCTAGATCTCCTTATCTTTTGACTCATTTTCATATCCATTTTTATCCTATAAATACCCCACACATCAGGATAGAGGGGCAATCAAGCAGAGAATAGAATAGATTTCTGTATAGGTTTAACTTAGGTTTTTCTTTCTCTTTTTAATGTAATTTTTTTATGTAACTAAGATCGAAGAAGAGTTCATGGGAGAACAAGAGTGATGCTTGTACTGAGAGTGACACCGGTGTAAGTATTCTTCCTTTCTTTCATTGTTATTCAATTCAATTGAAGTTTTTTTTCTACTCTTGTTTTTATTGCTTCTCTCTTCTGTGTTTGTGAATCCAAACGACTCTAATATCTTCGAAGTTGCCTCGCCCTTGTAAGTGCCATTGATGGCTTATAGTGATGAACAACCATTTTTATGGTAATATAGCTTGCACCTTCATTTCGTAGTATAGATCGGGAATGAGGAAGATCTCATCTGTCATACTTCGCTCGCCTTCAAGCAAAGGTACACCGTTGATAAGGATTCCAGGTAAGTCATCAACCATAAGAGGTAGGTAAGTTCTTTAGTTTTCTTTTTCTTTTTTTTAATCCTTAGTTTAGATCACTACTATCTCCCAACTCTTTTATTCACTTTTTTTAATTTCTTTGTATAAATCCATTTTCTGTTTTCTCTACCTTCTCAATCTACCACTTTCTTCTTAGCTTAACTATAACTCTTTTTCATTTTCTTTTCAAGATCTAAAAGAACTTTAACCTTTTTAAGTCACGTAAAAGAGAACTTACAAAAAGCTTCCATCGCTAGTCCCTCCTTGTGGATCACGACCCGCATAGCCACTCTCTATAGTGGTAGTATTGAGTACTTTACACTTCCTATTATCAATTCTGAAATTCTGTATTTTCTGTATGCAGGTCCACTCAATCACTCTTGGTCCTAAATTCCGTCAGCACCTGTCATGAGCTTTTTCACATGTTTTCTTCAAATCCTCAAGAGCATCTAACCAACCGCTCTTTGTTCTTGCAGCATCAACCTTCCAAACTTTCTTTTTCAGCAATAGGCATTTGAATTTCTTGTAAAAGTTAACATAAATATGCCTTGTGCAATACCTGTGGTGGCCATTAGGAAGTATTTTCCTGAATGTTTCACAAAGGCCCTGCATATCATTACAACTATCAACTTATAAGAATGATGTTAGAGTCAGCTTTGATATTGTGTGTGTGCTATATAATAAGATTGTATGTATATTTAAAATTTATCAGAAATACAATATATGATTGAGCGTATAACATATACCATTTATAGCATGAAATCACCTAGAGGGGGGGTGAATAGGTGATGGCTATACTAAGTGGTAAATAAAGCGGATTAAAAACTAATTAACAATAAATAACAACAATATAAAAACTTACAAGAAAGTAGACAAATAATAGTAAGTAAATGAGATAGTAGAGTTTAGAGATAAGTGGACAATCACAAACACGAGAATATGTTTCGAGGTTCGAGCCACTGCTCTACGTCCCCGCCTTCAACACGATGAAGGATTTCCACTATGCTTGATCCCACAAGATCGTCAATACAAGTTCTCACTAAAACTCTTCGGACACACTTGTCCTCTCTCACGGTGCCGCAACACCGACTTAGAGCACACTAGCTCGCTTGAGGCCGCAACTTCTACAACTTCTCAATATGAAGAAACGGTGATCAAAACTTGACCACAAATAAAGCTCACATGCACAATCCTATAACCAAGATGAGGAGATAAAACTTTAGGGATTGTGTGGTGCTAAAACAAGTAGAGAAGTGAAGAGAAAGCTTCAAGCTAAAACACAAAGGGTTGAAGATATTGGCACAAGAAAATTCTTTTTGCTAAAAGGCTAAACTTTGAGAAATTTTGATTTACTCTTGTAAAATGTTGCGTTTGAGTTGTAAAACACTCTCACTATTTATAGGGGATGAAAACAGGGTTAAACAAGCCAAAATATTCGTTGGGAGAAGCCCCAACAAAAGACAAACAAAAATAGTCGTTGGAATCTGTCAGCAGACTCTGACTGTTGTCGGTCGACCGGGCCGGTCGACCGCCAACGGTCGGATTTCCGACCGTTGGGAAAGCGGTCGACCGGGCCGGTCGACCGAAGTCCCAAATAGAGAGTGACCACTCTCTGTCGGTCGACCGGGCCGGTCGACCGGAGCAAATAGAGAGCTCTGCTCTATCTGCCGATCGACCGATGTGCACAATGCACATTGGTGCATGTCGGTCGACCGCCCGGTCGACCGACAGAGCAGTTCTGCTCTGCCACCAGTCGACCGTGCGGTCGACCGGACTAGGCCAAAAGTTAGGTTTTTGAAAGGCTTTTTGAAGTCTAAATTTTTCGGTAAATTTTCTTTAAACGGTAGATACAAAATAGAGTTCTAGGGCTAGAAAAGATCATAGTGTGATCATAGATCAACACTAATAAAATTTGAACTATATTTTGATAAAAATTCTTTTTCTAAACTAAAAATCGTTTTTCCAAAAACTTGTTTTTTCCAAAAATCGATTTTTTCAAACTTTGTTTTTCTGAAACTCGGTAAGAAATTTTGTAATAAAATTTTGTTTGAAAGCATGAAGCAATATCAAATGTGTGTGTGTGGAAATCCCAATGTTATCAACCTCTATCATCTCGGTTTTGACAAATAGACTATAAATCCTAACTAAAAAGAAAAATGCAAAGATACAAATCTTGTATAGTCTTCTCAACTTGTTTGATTGATCCTTGAGCTCTTCTAGTGTGCTAGGCTCTAGGATCTAAATCCTCGCGGCTTCCAAATGTGAGTCTTGTGTAGGAGCCGTCAATCAACCTATGTTTTTACCTGAAACTTTATTTAAACAACTTTGTTCATACCTAACTACATATGGTTTGTAATCATCAAAACTTAGGGCTAATGACCTTTGGGCCAACATAGCAATCGTGTCGTATTCGTAACCAGTATAACACATAGTATTTTATGACTGATTATGTAATGTAATGAGCATGCATGTAAGAGTATAGTTGTTTTCTTACTATACCTTCTGTCTGTCACTGATGAAGGTGTATTCTTTTTCATTCTCCACCTCAAGTGCTTCAAGAAAGCACTCCAAAAACTAGGTCCATGTAGCCTTGCTTTCCTTTGTGACAATTACAATAGCCAGGGGATACATATGGTTATTTGCATCTCTACTAGCTGCAATTGGCAGCACTCCACCCATGCATGACTTTAAGAAAGTCTCATCAACTCCTATGAAGGGTCTACAAGCCTCTTTAAATCCTCTCAATTGGCATCCATATGACACAAAATCCCATCAAATACAGAAGGTTCTTCAGGAATGGTCTTACGCTTCCCCTTAATTTTACAATAGACCCTAGGTTCTTTTGTAGCAAAATATGAGAGTAATTCCACATATCTCCATATTGCTTCTTGCGACAGCCATCAATGTAATGTTTCCCAATTCTCCTAACTTAAACAACTTCCCTTTCTTCATGTTTAGGCCAAAATCCCTGAATATGATGTTCTCTAAGGCCTCAATCGGCCAATTAGGTTGATCTCTGAATTGTTCTATATGCTCCTTGCTAACCAACCTACTGTAGCTTGTCTATTTGATTCACTTTAGGACATATGCGTTCTGGGTTATCAATTATCTTTAGTATCCATTTGTCTGTCTCTATCCCAAGAGCCATAGCATCTCCACCCACATTTTTCACACACAACACATTGATCCTACATCCCCGATCGTTTTCCAGAGTTGGCCATGTCCATTTATTATAGCCCACTCCCTAATAAAATCTCTAAACTCCATTGGAGTTGCAAATTCCATGCCTACTTGCAAGTCAGGCCTATACTCATCATCAAAATCTGGTGGAGTTTTCGAGTCTCTGAATCTTAATCTGAATCAGTGATTATATCAATTTTTAGGTCACATTCAGGACCACCCCATATATGTATACCAGCAATTGATGAACCCCTTCTCTTGATGTTACATCACCCATTTCATCACCACTTAGGCAATCATCAGCAAACTCTCTTAACAAAGCTGAGTCACTCTCATCACTTTCACTAGTACTCAGGATCATCTTCATCATCTTCTTCTTCAACTTGCTCATCTCTAAGTTTGTCACTCTCTCTAATCTCCCTTTCACAATCAAGATTGACATTCCCTATTCCTCCATCACTGCAAATATTAGTACTCTAACCACCAATCTCTTCATTATTATCAACCATATTATCTGTCAAAATAATACAAAACATATATGTTAAAAAAGATAAAAAAAAAAGAATAATTATCTACCTCGCATCATGATTTTAGTCAATATGTATACAATATGCTTTATATATAGGTGGACTCCAAAGTGGCCTATTGTTTCTTACTACATTCCTTTATATATATCTCTTCCTACCTATCAAGTAATAGCTTCTATTCTAACATTATATCTATATGAACTTGTTTGAACAAGTTTTTTTGACTGCAAAATCAGCTTTTATGTATGCAGTTGAGTATGTTATATAATTAGGGTTGCTAATCGAGCTGAACGAGCCAAGCTCTTGTGTTCACCCAAGCTTGATTCATTTAGATTATCAAGTGAGCTCGACCAGAGCCTCAAGCTTTTTTGAGCTTATGTACCATTCTAAACAAATATTAAAAATATATTTAAAAATTATATATGAAACTAATAAGCCTTGTGCATCTGGAGCACATTAGCAACCATAGATATAACTAATATATCGCTCTATCGGTGGTGAAAACTGACCGACAGAATGGCGGAGATGGAGATGAGGGGAGGAAGAGTGAAGAGGAGGAAGAAGAAGAAGGGGAGGGAGGGAAGGGTCGGAGGGTAGAAAGGAGTTGAGGAGAGGGGAGGGGGAGGAGGGGTAAGGGAGGGAAGAAGAGAGGGGGAGGGGAGGGAGAGGGAGGCAGGGGAGGGTCTCTCTCTCTCTCTCTCTCTCTCTCTCTCTCTCTGTGTGTGCGCGCGCGCGCGCTGAAGACGGACAGATGAACGGACAAAATTCGTGAAGGAGTCATGGGAGAAAACCTCTTTCGGACGGTTTTGATTAAGGTTGTTGAACCCTAAAAAGTGTGAATGCAATCTACTAATACATTTACTGGTGATACGGCCATGCGGGTCGTTGCGTGCATAAATAGTTGTGTTTCATTTTTCTAAGATTTTTTTTCCACTACAAGAGCCAAACAACCAAACATGTATCCAATATAGCAGACAAAGAAGAGACCGTAAATAGTTCTAAATATTAATTTAAAGCTCTTTACACTCTACAGAGGACCACATAATCTATTTGATGATGGATCACAACATTTTTTACTACTAACCACGTCATCTATGACTAATTAATACTCCAAAACTCCCACATTAGAATATTTCAAGGCTATCAAGGAATTTGCCTCAGTCTCAATCCAAATCGACTCAATTTTGCTACATTGATCCCAATAAGAGTTGATCTTGAAGGGAAAAACACATCATAAGAAATACAATAGAGTCCAAACTCAAGTTAAACCCTAATTTGAAATATAAAGATTGGTGACCACACAAGAAATAGAATGAAAAAACATAGAATCTAAAAAAAAAAAACGCAATATAGTTCTGATTGACAGGGTTTGTAGTAAAAGTCAAATACTACCATCAAAGATAGGTATCAAACTTCGTCTATTATACCCGAGCTATATCAGTAGAGGCAAGGCAAGCACAGTGTGCCCCAGATAGATCATTATTTCAGATTCCCACTTGCATGGGCGGACGCACAGGTTGGCTGGGCCGGGCTGTAGCCCGGTCCATTTTTTCATATAATGCATTAAAAAAAAATTTCATATATTGTCTTCAATTTCTTTCTATTTTGGTTTTCTTTTGGTAAATTTTATTCTGCTTCTACTCCTAATTTAGTGGAGAATATTGTTTTATTCTTTTGACAAATTCATATAATTCATAAGCATAAGTTATAAAAAGTTGCAGCCCACCCTAAAATTTATTCCTGCTTCCGCCTCTCTGCCCACTTGGCTTTGGTTCTTTTGTTTGGGGTTGTCCCACCACTCTATTCTATGGCACAACCTTATGGGGTCTCTCTTCTTGTGTTGGTTCTCCTGTTTGGCTAAGAGTGGAAGTGAGGAAGTGAGGAATTGAGGAAGTGGTAATATTTCCCTTTTGGAACTTGAGAATTGGTTAGTAAGTTTTTCGGTGTTTGGATGTTGTTGGGAAGTGTAATTTGAAAAATATTTTGTCTTTTCCGGTTTTTGGATGGTAATGTGAAAGTGGAAGTGGAAAAGTTGATCACAAAGTTGACCGTAAAATAATATTAAAATAAAAATTAATTAAGAAAAATAAAAAATGGACTGTAATTAGAATGCAAGTGAGATTTACATAATCAAAAAATTAACTGTTTTGTGCTACAACTTATTACAAATGAGATTTACCTGACCACAAATTAACTGTAGCACTCTGAAAGTGAGGAAATGATTATGTAAAAAAAAAAGAAAAAAGGAAAAGAGGTTTTCTTATTTTTCTTTTCTGATGTTTAGATAGATAGGGAAGTGAGCAATTATACTTTCCCATTTTCTTACTTCCGCCCACTTCCTTGCAACCAAACAAGGTAAACCACGTCTTTGACCTTTTTTCTACTCATACTATGACTTGTTGGGATAACCCCGAGTCGCCAACTAGACAGTACCATTCCGCAACAAAAAGGTAATACCCACCTAGACCAACACCGGTATACCACGCAAGCTACTGCTCTACACCGAAGAGACACCTGGATGATGGAAACCAACAACTTCTGAAAAATGAAAAACAATGAAAATAAAAATGTTAGGTAAAAATTCAATAAGGATTGGAGAACGATCAAGATAATGAATTAGAAACAAAGACAAAAGGAGAAATTTAATTAATAAAACAAAAAAGGATTGGAACTAAGGGAATAAATGGAAAAAAGTGAAAATCTGGGAAAATAATAAAATAACATAATTAAAATGAAAATTAAATAATAAAATCTAGAAAGAAAAAAAAAGAATTGAAAAAAATATCAAAGAGGAAAAACAAAAAATATAAAATAGAATAACAAAAAAAAAGAAGAAGAAAAGAAAGCATTGGTAATAAACAAAAAAGGTAAAAAAGATATTGGTTTTATGTTTTCGACAAATGACTGTAGATTGTTGGGCGTGACAAGAGAGTTGCGGATCAAGATGTTAATCTCATATTAGAGGTGGACCAATAACCTTGGTTATTTACATTGGATTCCTATTTAAGTTAACTGATATGATATTATGCCCATATTAAAGTCACATTTATATAGTTATTTGGTCACTTGAAATATAAAGGGTACCATGATGGAAAGGTTTATTTCAAGGGGACTTATTTGCAAATGTGCGACCCACTTTTCTCCTCCTGCAAAGAAACAAAACTCACGCTCATTTTATTTTTTGAGTAAATCCATCGTGAAAAGTAACAGAGAGTTTTGCTAAGGAGAAGGAGCAGAGAGAAGAGGATCCATTGCAATTAGGGTTTGCAGATTCAAGAGCAAGGAAAAGGTCTTCTCCAACCTTCTTCCAATCTTCACCAATGGCTTCAGGTATGGTGATTTAAGTATTGCATAATTAGGGTTTTGATTCATTATCTTGAGTTGTATATGATTCTTTGATCCATGGCCTTTTATTCCGCATTACATTATCTTTTATTTCCAACATTTGGTATCAGAGCCATGATTAAGAATCAATACTACTAGAATTTGTAGAGGATTTTATAGCCCTAATTTGATGTTCACATTCCTCTAATTATGCAATTAATTTGAGATCAAAATCAAAGAATTGAAACCCTAATTTTTGGTAGTTTTGGGATTAAATTCGACTAAGCAGAAACTGTCATTAATAACTGCCTCGTCGACGATTAGTCGACTAATCAAGTTTTGTAGTCGACTAATTCCCTTTCCAGAAAGTTTGCAAGTCTCTGTTGCCGCAGGAGTCGACTAGAATTTTAGTTGATTTTATGACTAGTCGACTAATGAAGGTATAGTCGACTAATCATATTTCCTAGTCGACTAATTTGGTGACCTGAAAGTTGAGAACTTTCTGTTGGATTCAGGAGTCGACTAATTAAATATCAAGTCGACTTATAAAGTTTGTAGTCGACTAATTATTTGGGTATAGTCGACTAATCTCCTTTTGTTGTAGTCGACTGGACCTAATCTGTAGTCGACTTGTCTTGACCCAAGTCGACTAATAATTTCTTGTAGTCGACTAATGTTTGTTAATAATCAATCATAAAGTATGTTACACATTTAAGCTATTGTGTTAATATAGATTGATGCTTGGTCAAGTAATGTATTGAGATATTATGGCTTTACTCAAATAAAAGAATTAGAGAATATTATTGGTTAGTTTTGTATTCATAAGGCTTATTGATTTAATAGTTGCCAAAGTGACCTAGGTTAGTAAATCTTATGAATATACAACTACATAAAGACTTGTCAATGTAAGTGACATTAAAGACAATAATATTCTCGATGGCGGTTCTAGTTAGGAGATTGGGACTGGCCCAAAGGAAAGTCTCTTTCAAATAATTATGAACCGGATAGGGTAGTATAATTTATGTAACTTAGTGGTGTAGAATTGGATACCCAAAGGTAACAAAACTTACTATCTGAGTAACATAAATTATATTAGACCTACATAGGTGATAAAAGTTCTCACCTAAAGAGTGAACACTAGATATGCTTAGGTTTCACCCAAAGGAGAAATCAAAGTGATATCAATAGTTCATCTTAATTAAATTTAAAACTTGTATTGATTCGAGGCATTAATGTGAGCTTGTCCTATTAGGTTTCAGTGAACGTCCCTACTTCCCTCCACACTCATGCCACGAGCATTCCGGCCTTGGACGGTACAAACTTCTCAGAATGGTTTGAACATGTACAGTTCACACTGGGTGTCCTAGACCTAGACATGGCCTTAATAGTTGATAAACCTGATGAAGTAACTGCTGAGAGTACAGCAGAACAGGTCAGCCATGCCAAAACTTGGGAAAGGTCTAATAGGCTCAGTCTAATGTTCATAAAGATGACCATAGCTAATAACATCAAGACTTCACTCCATCCTACAACTAAAGCATCTGAACTGTTAACTGCTGTCAAAGACCGATTTAAGTCAGCAGATAAGTCATTAGCTGGTACCTTAATGGCTGAACTTACCACCATGAAATATGATGGTAATAGAGGAGTTCAGCAACACATTCTGAACATGTCTGATAAGGCTGCTAAGCTAGGATCACTGGGTATGAAGGTTGATGAGTCCTTCTTGGTTCAATTTATCCTCAACTCACTTCCTTCACAGTTTGGGCCATTCAAGATCCACTACAATACTCATAAGGATAAGTGGAACTTGAATGAGCTAACTGGTATGTGTGTTCAAGAGGAGGTGAGACTGAGGCAAGAAGGACAGCACTCAGTGTTGGCAGTAACTTCAAGGGGTATCCATAAGAAAAGTAAATATGGAAGAGGTAAGAGATTTCCATCAAATAAAGGAAATGACCATGGGGAAAGTAGCCAAGGTCATAGAAAAGCTTTCACTGTCAAATGCTACTTCTGTGGCAGAAAAGGACATGTGAAGAAGGACTGCAACAAGAGGAAAGCTTGGTTCGAAAAGAAAGGTACATATCTTTCTTTTGTATGTTATGAATCAAATCTTGCTGAAGTTCCTTCTAACACTTGGTGGATAGACTCTGGAGCCACAACTCATATAACTAATTCAATGCAGGGATTCCTTACAACCAGGAAACCGAAGGAAAGTGAGAGATTCGTCTTTATGGGGAACCGTCTCAAAGTGGAGGTCGAATATGTTGGTGTTTATCGACTGATCTTAGAGACGGGACATCAGATGGATCTTGAGGATACTTTTTATGTACCTTCAATTTCAAGAAACTTAATGTCATTATCCAAATTAGATGTTTTTGGATATTCTGTTTTGTTTTGTTGTGGAAACTCTCTTTAGTGTATAATTCAATTCCGGTTGGACATGGAATTTTATGTGATGGTTTATATAAAATTTCATTGAATGATGAGTTTGCACAATCTTTATTATCTCTGCATTCGAATGTTGGTATTAAACGTGGCTTAATTAATGAAAAATCCTCAATCTTGTGGCATAGACGACTGGGGCATATCTCCAGGGATAGAATAATAAGATTAGTGAAGACTGGGATTTTGGATAACCTAGACTTCACTGATTTTGATGTGTGTGTGGATTGTATTAAAGGAAAACAAACCAAACACACTAAGAAAGGTGCCACAAGAAGTAAAGAACTCCTTGAAATAATTCATACAGATATATGCGGACCACTCTCCATTCCATGTTTTACTGGAGAGAGGTACTTCATTACCTTTATAGATGATCTATCACGTTATGGTTATGTTTATCTAATAAATGAAAAGTCTCAGGCTGTTGACATCCTAGAGGTGTTCATTACAGAAGTCGAGAGACAATTAGATAGAAAGGTTAAAATCATTAGATCAGATAGAGGTGGTGAATTTTATGGTAGATATGATGAGTCAGGACAACATCCTGGTCCATTTGCCAAATTTCTAGAAAAGCGTGGCATTTGTGCTCAATACACAATGCCAGGTACGCCTCAGCAGAACGGTGTTGCTGAAAGGCGGAATAGAACTCTTATGGATATGGTTAGGAGCATGTTGAGCTTCTCAAATGTACCCAATTCATTGTGGAATGAGGCCTTAAAGACTGCTATGTATATCTTGAACAGGGTTCCTAGTAAGGCTGTTCCAACAACTCCTTTCGAGTTGTGGACTGGTAGGAAACCTAGTTTAAGACACTTACATGTTTGGGGTTGTCCAGCAGAGGCTAGAATATATAATCCACAAGAAAGAAATTAGACTTAAAAACAATATCTGGTATTTCATTGGTTATCCAGATAAGTCTAAGGGATACAAATTTTATTGTCCTAACCATAGTACAGAATAGTTGAAACTGGTAATGCCAGATTCCTGGAAAATGGTGAAATTAGTGGGAGAGCTGAACCAAGAAAGGTAGATCTTGAAGTGGTAAGGGTTAATATCCCAATGACCTTTCCTTCAAGAGAGATTGTTGTACCTCAGCTTGATCATCAAGTTGAGATTCCAGAACAACAAGTTAATGTTGGTTCACCACTCCATGAGGATATTCCCATTGAAAATATTGTAGAACCACCACAACCGGCAGCTTTGAGAAGATCTCAAAGGGAAAGAAGATCTGCCATTTCAGATGATTATGTGGTGTATCTACAGGAATCTGACTATGATATTGGGATAAATAAAGATCCAGTTTCATTTTCACAAGCCATAGAATGCAATGATTCTAGTAAATGGGTTGATGCTATGAAAGATGAGTTGAAATCAATGGACCAAAATCAAGTCTGGGATCTCGTTGAATTGCCTTATAATTGTAAGAAAGTCGGGTGTAAATGGGTCTTTAAGACCAAGCGCGACTCTAAGGGCAATATCGAACGATATAAGGCTAGACTTGTGGCCAAAGGTTTCACTCAGAAGGAAGGCATTGACTATACAGAGACCTTCTCTCCAGTATCAAAGAAGGATTCTCTTAGAATCATTATGGCACTTGTAGCTCATTATGATTTGGAGTTACATCAAATGGATGTGAAAACCGCTTTTCTAAATGGAGATTTGGATGAGGATATCTACATGGAGCAACCTGAAGGGTTCGCAATTAAAGAACAAGAACACTTGGCTTGTAAATTAAAGAAATCTATATATGGACTTAAACAAGCTTCCAGGCAATGGTATATAAAGTTTAATGATACCATTACCTCTTTGGATTTACAGAAAACACTGTTGATCAGTGTATATATCTAAAGATCAGTGGGAGCAAGTTTATTTTCTTGGTTCTGTATGTAGATGACATCTTATTAGCCAGTAGTGATCTTGGTTTGCTGTATGAAACTAAAAGTTATCTAACCAAGAACTTTCAGATGGTTGATATGGGTGAGGCAAATTATGTTATTGGCATAGAGATCTTCAGGGATAGATCTCGAGGATTGCTAGGATTGTCTCAGAAAGGATATATCAATCGAGTCTTGGAAAGATTTCATATGGAAATGTGTTCAGTCAGTCCTGCACCCATTCAGAAGGGTGACAGATTAAGTGGTAGCCAGTATCCCAGAAATGACTTAGAAAAGGGTCAAATGCAGACAGTTCCGTATGCATCAGCTGTTGGGAGCTTGATGTATGCAAGCACTTGTACCAGGCCAGATATCAGCTTTGCTGTTGGGATGTTGGGAAGATACCAGAGCAATCCAGGGATGGAGCACTGGAAATTAGCTAAGAAGGTTATGCGGTATCTTCAAGGGACGAAGGACCATATGCTCACATACAAGAGATCAGATCAGTTGGAGGTGATCGGCTATTCCGACTCAGATTTTGGTGGTTGCCCAGATAGCAGGAAGTCTACTTCAGGATTTATTTTTCTGCTAGCAGGTGGGGCAATCTCGTGGAAGAGTGTAAAGCAATCTATCATTGCTTCATCCACGATGGAGGCTGAGTTCATAGCTTGTTTTGAAGCCTCGAATCATGCATTATGGTTAAGGAATTTCATCTCAGCACTTGGTGTGGTTGACTCTATTGCCAAGCCGCTGACGATATATTGTGACAATACAGCAGCCGTATTTTTCTCTAAGAATGGTAAGTACTCTAATGGTTCTAGACACATAGAACTTAAGTACTTGGTGGTTAGAGAAAGAGTTGAGAAACAAAAGGTGTCAATTGTAAGTATAAGTACCACTTTAATGGTTGCTGATCCAATGACAAAGGGATTGCCTCCAAAGACATTCAAGGAACATGTTGTAAGAATGGGTCTTTTGGGCAATCTGTAAATGTGTATTTGGTACTTATGTAATTGACATTATTGTACAAATAAAAGTTTGTTTCTGTGTTTCCTGTTATCCAATTATGTGTGCACATATTATGTATGGATGTATGTTAAACAGGAAATGTCTTTACAAGACAATTACAGGGGTCATTTTGGTTATGGACTCAATTAGTAAGGGTTATCAATGTTGTGGTACATAGAAGGGAGTATGACGTGTATGTTGTATGACCGCTATGACTCGCATTGGTGGTCCAAGCTAATTGCAGTATTACAGTTTTCATATTTGGGCTTATCAGTTGTTGTTTTTAAAATTCGTGCACGTGTCAAAGTTTTTCCGTATGGAATCCAATGGAGTCAAAATGATTTTCGAAAGGAGTCTTTTCTTTTATTTTGTTTTCTAAAGTTTTAACCTAATCGGTTAATGGTCCAAGTGGGAGAATGTTAATCTCATATTAGAGGTGGACCAATAACCTTGGTTATTTACATTGGATTCCTATTTAAGTTAACTGATATGATATTATGCCCATATTAAAGTCACATTTATATAGTTATTTGGTCACTTGAAATATAAAGGGTACCATGATGGAAAGGTTTATTTCAAGGGGACTTATTTGCAAATGTGCGACCCACTTTTCTCCTCCTGCAAAGAAACAAAACTCACGCTCATTTTATTTTTTGAGTAAATCCATCGTGAAAAGTAACAGAGAGTTTTGCTAAGGAGAAGGAGCAGAGAGAAGAGGATCCATTGCAATTAGGGTTTGCAGATTCAAGAGCAAGGAAAAGGTCTTCTCCAACCTTCTTCCAATCTTCACCAATGGCTTCAGGTATGGTGATTTAAGTATTGCATAATTAGGGTTTTGATTCATTATCTTGAGTTGTATATGATTCTTTGATCCATGGCCTTTTATTCCGCATTACATTATCTTTTATTTCCAACACAAGATTGAGAAAGAAAGAGGCACATAGTTGTGAATTCATGGGAGAGAGAGGCACAGAGTTGTGGATTCTTTTGTGTGTGTGTGTGTGTGGTGCCAAGAAAAAAAACGTGAACTTTCTATAAAAAAATTAATTGTTGGAGGGAAAGATAAAGACACGGACTGGGGGGGTTCAATTTTATATAAAAGTTTTGTTCTTCTGTATAAAGAGATAAAGAGTTTCTATTTTATATAAATTAATTATTTTACGAGGGATTTCACTACAACCCCTTATGTCAAATCGTAATTAGGAAAATACTCAGCTTCATAATTTAATTCGCTACAACCACCTCCTTTTTTAAACCAACCAGATGCGCTCACGTGTCAAGCGTAGAAGCGCTCTTCAGTAGCGAATGGCGCAAATGCCTTGCAGTAATCGCTTCGAAAAAAGCTGACAGCTTCGAAAATGCGGACTATTAGTATATAGAAGACTGTGACCATGATTGCAGTCCTCACAAAAAATGTTCTATTTCTGAGTTTTTATTAGGACTGCGATTATGATCGTAATCTCACAAAAGTGTCATGCTTCTCAGTTTTTTATAGGAATATGATCATAATCACAGTCCTCTTTATTAGGACTGCAATCATGATTGCAGTCATGATTGCAGTCCTCATAAAAATGTCATGTTTCTGAGTTTTTATAGAACTGTGATTATGATCGCAGCTGCGACCATGATCAGAATAATCACAAAAATGTCTTATTTTTGAATCTTTATTAGGACTGCGACCATAATCGCAGTCCTAAAAAAAACACAATTTCCCAGTCCATATTGGGACTGTGACAATGATCGCAGTTCTCGCAAAATGCCTTAATTTTCAATTAATAAAAAGGGTGAGTGTATAGTCACAGTCTTCTAATAAAGGTCACAATCCTGACAGAGAACTACAATCATGAGTCGCAGTCCTCATAATCAGCTTCGCCATCATCAGCAGACCCCCATTCACTGACATCGAATGATGCTCAATACTTTTCAGATTTAAAAACCACATCGATTACAAATACAAACAAAACTCACCGTGAGCACAAACAAACGAGATCTGCAAAAATCGATCCAAAAAAATTTGATTCGGGGGCTCAGCCCACTGAGACCCTCGGGAGGGGGGCTCCCCACCCCTTCCAGCCCCTACGTTGACCTGACCGCGCAGGTCGATCCGCGAGTTACTCTGCGTCTAGGTCAGGATTGAGGGGAGAGCAACGTCAGGAGTGATGGAAAAGATAAAAGAGGAAATAAAAATATATAAAGAAGTGGTTATTGAGAGGAATCAATTTAAGCTGACGAGGAGGAGGTTGTAGCGAATAAAAATAGGGGATTGGTTATTTTCCTCATTATAAAGGAAAGTAGGTAGTTATAGCAAAATTATCTTTATTTTATATAAAGTTGGTGATTAAGAAAATTATGAAAAATAGGTGATAGGGGAAAATAAGGAGGGGACAAAATTACGCACATGCTTTAAACTATTTATTTTTAAAAAAATAGTTGTAGATTATTGTTTAGAGGGACTTACAGCAAATCAGTAATAATTTGCGGAAGACTAATTTCCAAATATGGATATTAGTCAAGAGTAACATCCAAGAGATTTGCTACAGACCTAGATCTTAAAAACACTTTTCTTTTCCCTTTTTTGAGTAAAAAAATAATCCAATATTGATCCCAGTGCATATCCTAACTACTTAGCCTGCACTCTGCGTTTCTAGACTGTTACAGTCTTATTAATCCAAACACGTTAACAACTTACAGAAAATCTCATCGATCATTCAAGAGCCAAAGTAATACTTGCAGATAATGGAGAATGGACTTCTAGATGGTACAGAAAACCAAGTATTTCTTTCCAGGAACCCATCCTTTTGTATAAACCGTATGATCACCGAGGAGCTACTGCACTTGCGGAGTCTGCAAGAATAGATACTGCATGGAGAGAGAGAAGGAAAATGTATCAGAACTACCAACCACGGAAAATAGTTGTATCCAGTTGATGAATAATGAGTCAGATTGATTCTTACCTCAAAAGACTTGCCAGATCTTTCAAACTCCAGCATGCTGAGAGCAACTTCACAGCTCTGCGAGACTATGGGCTCAGGGTCCTTTGCGAATTCATTTAGAAGTGCAACGCTGTCTCCATCTAGAACATGTTAAAGTACAACAATAAGAACATCAAGAAGAAAAGGTTTAATAAGCACGTGGCATATCATCAAGTGCACATCCATCCAAGCAATTACTATTGTAGTGAGACTAACCAATCAAAAACCAGAGAAGAAAATAGGATGGCTAGATTGACGAGGGATTAGAAAGGTCTAGACGGATATAAATGGTTTGATCAAGCAGTAAAAAGCTGAGACAATATAAGGAAAATAGTGTGAATCAGATGATGAACCAAATATTACCGATTCCAATAAAACTACAAATAGTTATGCAATGAGATTATGAAAATTCCAGAGTGAGGTTATGCCCCTCTAGTGTCTAATTGTCTTCCCTGAAACACGTTGATATGATTATGGTATGTTGACTGTAAACAATATGTGGCGAATTTGAATATTTGTTTGGATCTAGGCAAATAGCTTGCACCCAGCCCAGGTTGATAACTTGCAAGTTGAGATAATAAGGGAGTTCATTTGTAATAATACCTGCAATTGAACCGAGGGCTTCAGCAGCTTCATGTCTAACCATAGGGTGCTCATTCACATTTCTTAGGATCTCAGACAATGCAGAAGCAGCAGCTTTATTTTGCAACTGACCTAAGACATATGCTACCTGCACAGAGAGAGAAGTAATCAATCTCATGTCATGATAACATTTTTGCATGGGGCCAAGCATGAGGCAGATTAGCCTAAAAGTATCAAACCCATAGTAATTTTTGACATTTTCTACTTTAAGATGATTGAATCAGAATAAATGACTTGTGTGTACACATAGAGAATAGCCTTAGCATACAAAACCAACAATAACTTTTGGAATCTTTCTTTTAAGATGCTTCAATCACAATAAGATGTTTGTGTGATCATTTTACGTCCCATACCATAGCTAAATTTTTTGAAACATGTTTTGCTCCCCTCTTTTGTTGCAGAAAGTCTATGGCAGTTCTGCAGTGAAATATGTTCTCTAAAAACAGAGGGTTTCAACTTAACTGTTCTGGAGAATCAGAGGGCTTCCTTGGAATGCCATTTTTTTTTGGTTGGTGAAATGAATGAAGCTGCCACAGAAGCTTAAAACAATAAAACTAGGACGGAGGAGCAAATTGAGGAAATGACCTTTAAATTTTTATGACTCCTACATACATAAAAAGAAGTGCAAAACTGAATAACTGCAAACATGCATATATAAAAAGTACAATACTGTCTCCTACAAGAACTCTGCATGATGAATCTCCAAAGAAAAATTATAAACGAGGACAGCACATACAATAGTTCTACATACTGAATTCCTGGTGGTCAAAGATCACATCCAAGAACTTCTATATGTGCTTTATACTAATAAACCTCATACCACACATTTTTTATACAGCAGGAAAATAGGAAAAAAAAATATGAACCATTTCCGAGAAAATATTGAAATCGAAGAAAATTCACGGACCTCATGACGCAAGAGAGCACTACTAGCAGCTAATGATATGATTATAGCATTGACAGCAGCTTCTTCTCCATGGTTGCGGAGTGCAAACAGAGCTGCATACCGTTCATACATGCTCTCTTTTTCATTCAGCAGAATTTCCCTTGATCAAGAAAAATAAAGTCAATCAAAAAGATACACAAATGTAAAAATAGGGCTTTCAGTCATTTAACTTAAAGCAATATACTTTAATTGATCTACTGACAGCAGCGAGAAGCAGGCATGGCTGGATCGACAGACAGGAAAGGTGAAGCCTCAATTGGTGAGGCTTCATCACGACTATTATTGTGTTTTTGTTCCTTAATGCGTCTAAGAGCTAATTCACAAGTTTCTTGCACCTCCTGAGCAGGATCAGATGCCAAACTCTGTTCCAACAGGGGAATAATGTCCCCCAAACCAATTGCTCCAAGGGCTTCAGCTGCCTAATAGCACAATCAGACTTGCGAGAAAAGAATTTCAAAAGAACAGCAATGAGAACAGTGGTAATGGAAAAAGATAAGCTACCTCATGACGGACAATGGGATGTAATGAAAGATCTTTGAGAATTCCCTCCAGAACAGGAATAGCTTCGACATCTTGCATTTGACCAAGTGCAAATGCTGCTTCATGCGCAAGCAATTTGAAGGATCCCTTGTAGCTAAGAGTGGGAAAGATATTATGCATTATGACATTTCAACCCGAAATTCCAATACCATCGTGATATACAAAAGATATTTAGATACAGTATCATTATATCACCTAATGGGATAACTACTGTTTGTCAAGATCAATTAAATTGGGAGCGGAAAGAATACTAAAGTTTATAAAGCAGTGGGGAAGAGAAAGGCCAACAGCTAGGGGAATTTGAAGAGAACAGCTAGGTAATAAGCATGGACATGGAAACATTCACGGATATGGGCATTCAACACAGCCATTATTTAAAAAATAAGACATGGGAACAACACACACACACACACACACACACACACACACAGAGAGAGAGAGAGAGAGAGAGAGAGAGAGAGAGAGAGAGAGAGAGAGAGAGAGAGCAGGTGCAGAAAGAACAGTCACAGAACCTGAGCTCATGGCGGCATGGTTGGTAGTTACTACTGCATATGAGAGGTTTAGGGACAAAGCACTCATTCTGGGAGGACTATCTTCAAATTATCACGATGATCAGAGATGGACAGAGAGGCACCCATGCGCAGGGACTGCTGGAGGACATCTGCTCAATGATTAATGAATTCCCAGCCTTTGAGGTAAATCACATCTTGAGGGAGGGAAATTTGGGAGCGGAATGGATGGCAAATCATCGCAGAGACGTGGTGAAGAGGAGTTCACAATAAGCTACTCCAAGGAGCTGTGGAAGATTGTACAAGCAAAGGTAAGGGGACTAGGCACAAGAGGAGGTTACTAACTCAATGTCTTTGAGTCTCTGTTAGCGCACGCACGCGCATATAGAGATAGACTTGTGTCCTTCCAAAAGGATTTGAGTCTGGATCCTTCCCACTCAAATTCAACTCTCCGACATTCGAATACAAGATCCCTCCGTTGAAGTTGATCTATATTATTTCAAGTATCTATAAATCAAAACTCAGTGTTTTAATACTTTTTGCCCATCCATCAAGTAGGGAAATAACGGACGGCCTAAATAGTGAGTTGGTAAGTTTAACATGTAGAACATTTGAAACCTAACAAAAATTGATTTGTCGGAGTTTTAAAATGTTTAGATCCTAATGAAATGGCCGGATCGAAAATTTGTATGTCTAAAGACATAGATCTAACCAACTCACTACTTTCCGTCGTCCATTTTGCGTCACTTGATGATGGGCAAAAAGTATTAAAATAACTTGATTTTTGTTTTATAGACAATTAAAATAACATAGATCAACTTCACGGAGTGGATCTTGTATTCGAATGTCGGAGGGTTGAATTTGAGTGGAAGGATCCGGGCTCAAATCCTTTTGTAAGGACACAAGTCTCTCTCTCTCTCTCTCTCTATATATATATATATATATATATATATATATATATATATATATATATATATATATATATACCTTCCCACTCAAATTCAACCCTCCGACATTCGAATTCAAGATCCCTCCGTTGAAGTTGATTTATGTTATTTCAAGTATCTATAAACCAAAATCAAGTATTTTTAATACTTTTTGCTCTCATCCATCAAGTGGGGGGAAAACGGACAACCTAAATAGTGAGTTGGTTAGTTTAAACAGAGTAGAACATTTGAAACCTAACAAAAAATGGTTTGTAAGGGTTTTTAAGTGATTAAATCATAATGAAATGGCCGGATCGAGAATTTGTATGTTTAAAGACATAGATCTAACCAACTCACTACTTTTCGCCATCCATTTTGCGTCGCTTGATGATGGGCAAAAAGTATTAAAATACTTGATTTTAGGTTTATAGATATTTAAAATAATATAGATCAACTTTAACGGAGTGGACTTTGTATTCGAATGTCGGAGGATTGAATTTGAGTGGAAGGATCCGAGCTCAAATACTTTTAGAAGGACACAAGTCTATCTCTCTCTCTCTCTCTCTCTCTATATATATATATATATATATATATATATATATATAATATATATATATATATTATATATATATATATATAGTGAGTTGATCCCCCTAAGAATGGTTCTCACGAATTTCTATGAGAACTTTTATGTGAGCCTTCGGATCTGATAGAGATCTGATTTTATTTGATTTGATCTATCAGATCTGACGGCTCACATGAAAGTTCTCACAGAAATCCGTGAGAATATATATAGAGAGAGAGATAGACTTGTGTCCTTCCAAAAGGATTTGAGCTCGGATCCTTCCCACTCAAATTCAAACCTCTGACATTCGAATACAAGATCCACTCCGTTGAAGTTGATCTATATTATTTCAAGTATGTATAAACCAAAAATCAAGTATTTTGAATTCATTTTGCCCATCCATCAAGTCGGGTAGTTGGTTAGTTAACGGTGTAGAACATTTGAAATCTAACAAAAATTAGTTTGTAGGGGTTTATAAATATTTAGATCATAATGAAATGGCCAGATCGAAAATTTATGTCTAAAGACATAGATCTAACCAACTCACTACTTTAAGCTGTCCATTTTGCGTTGCTCGATGCATGGTTAAAAAGTATTCAAAACACTTGATTTTTGATTTATGAATATTTAAAATAATATAGATCAACTTTAACGGAGTAGATCTTGTATTCGAATGCCGGAGAGTTGAATTTGAGTGGGAAGGATTCGGGCTCAAATCCTTTTAGAAGGACACAAGTCTTATCTCTCTATATTATATATATATATATAGAGAGAGAGAGAGAGAGAAGACAGAGAGAGTAGGATCTGATAGAATTTGAGTATAGATTCACTTGTAATGATCCAAACAATTCAACATGGTCTATACAAATTTAAATGCCTAGAAACAAAAATTCAAATGTTCTTGTGACTTCTTACATCTAAATCAAGTGGCTTAAAAATGAATGCTCAAAAGTAAAGATTAAAGAGTTGTGTTCATCTTTGATTTGGGAGATACAAATTCAAAATTTAACCCTTGGGTCATGACCTAAACATCTTAAAACCGTTGGACAATTTTTCTTGAATCTAAAACATTCTCAACCATAAAATTAATAACACTACTTTGCCCATCCATTTTGTGCCTACTTGATGGATGGATGAAAGAAATTAAAATAGTCCAATTTTGATTGTTACGCACTACAAAGAATATAGATCAACGGGTTGGATTTTCAAATTGGATACCCTATCACCAAATTCTAATGGGTAGGATTTGGTTGCAGACTATCTCTCTATACACACACAAACACATATATACATATACATATATATAGACATGTACATACATATATATACATACATATATATTCACATATATATATATTGCAAATATACATGCACAAGAAATGCTGTGCATCCAACAGGCATACACATTTCTAAGAGTGTAATAATATACCATGATTAGTTGATTACATACGTGCTAAAAGTTTAACCTATGGTACATTTTTATAACTATGAAAAGGGAATAGGCCTTGGCTCTTCAACTTCTATAGAGTAGCTTAATTTATCTCATTTCTTATATTGAAGCATATCTAATGTATCACTATTTTATACAAATCAATATGAATCTACCAAGTAGTAGCAGATTTTCATGTGTTTTATTTACTTTTTAGTGGCACTCAATGTTAACATCAAAACTTACACAATGGTGCCAAATACCTAAAAAAAGGTAATTATTAACAAGTGAGGACCTCCCATAAGACCTCCAAGGCCAGTTTTAATCACATTCCCAACCCAGTCCACAAGATGACCTAACATTTTCACTAACCAACTACTACCATCCTCTGCTACAATAACTGTAGATTATATCACTAATATTCTTTATGATTTTTTTCCCCCCATACATTTTAAACCTCTAGTAAAAATAATTGTCACACCTAGAACAAAATCCTGGCTACGCCACTATTGATGGTGCAAGTCTTACACTTCCAGAGATTTCGGCATTTTGCTCGACTCATTCACAGTACATGAAAGTAGACTCGTATACAATGTAATCAGAGTAAAGTTAAGTTGCGTTTGAACTTTTATATTGCATGTTTAAGTTTGGTTACTTTTACTGAAAAATTCTATCTTGAACTACTTCTGAAACATTAAAAGAAAAAGGAAACTCGGGGGTTTCCAAAATTAATTCAACAGAACTAACAACAGTAAAATGAGAGAAAAGCCAGTTAGAGAAAGGCAATACAAACCGAGCATGAGGGCCTCGCGAGGGCCAGCACCCTTGAGATTGCGAAGGGAGAAGAGAGCTCTGAATCGCTCGGAGATGGGTTGCTTCTGATCGAGGAGCCTTTCGCATAGGAATTTCTCCATCTCAGGAGAGGATTCGAAGGGACTTTCACAGCCCATCCCCCCTTTCCCTTTCCTTTCCCTTTGTTGGTTGAAGACTGAGGTGAAGTAATCAGAGTTCTGCACGATGAGAGAGAAAAAAAACTTGATTAAATCCTTGTAGGAATCGGAACTAGTGCATGAATTGAACAAGGAGAAGGGGGGAGAGAGTACCTCAGCTAGCTTTGGAGTTCAGAGGAGAGGAATCTTCTTTCTGCCTAAAAACAGAAAAAGAAAAGAAAACAGAGTAAAGGTTATATTTTTATACTTTAAGAATATTTCGAGAACAAGGCAAAGGCATAATTTTGTAATAATACAAATGTAAAAGAACTTTTATGCAAAAGGGAAGGATTTTGTAACGCTACAAATGTAAGGCACTTTTATGGAAAAGGCAAGAGAGAATTTTTTTTTAAAAAAAATTATGAACCATTTCTGGGACGGGGGCTGATCTAGGATCCATTTGTTTCGCCGTAAAAGTCGTAAAAGTCTCTAATTTGTAAATGACTTACAACTCAATTACAATTACGACGTTTGTTTAAACCGTAATTCATAAAAGACTTACGCAACTCAAATACCGCTCACTTGCAACCCAATTACCACTCACTTACAGCCCGTTACAGTTAATTTTGGAGTCATACAAATTTGTATTATTTTTTATGTTAATATTAAATTTTTTATATTTAGCATTTTTAATATTTAATTGAAATATTAAAACTTTTAAAATCATCAAATAGTTAATTTTGTGGTCAACTTTTTCACTTACGACTTACACATTACGACAACCATACCACAATAAAACACGATACACTTTCTCACTAGTAAATTTATATTACCAATCAAATATCGTAAAACTTACATGCGTGTAGTTCATTTACAACTGTAAAAGAGTTTACCAATTACGACTTACGAATCATGACCAATTACGACAACCAAACAGACCCCGGGACAAACTGTCTGAGATTGTGGTATTCTAAGACAAATTTGAGATTTGAATTGGAAGAAATCATGTCATATTGCTTGTTATTATTATCTGTTTTAACATTTTCTTAACTTGTTATTCTACCTTAATTAACTACTCAATGTCCATATTTTAATATTTTTAAAATAATTAATAGTCATATTTAATTATTAATTTTTTTAAATAATTAAAATTTCATGATTAAATATGACAACACACTTCATGTCATATATTTATTCAATATAACACATTCAATGAAAACTATGACACAGTATTAATTTATAACGCTTTATATACCCTTATTTATTTATAACTATGGTTATGTTTCATACTTTTGTGTATAAAACCATGTTGTCATACTTTTGTGCCCTATAAAACCATCATAATTCAGTTTCAAACTAAACATGACTATCAAACGTATCACACTGTTTATGATTGCCATTTTGACATAAAACTTGTTTGTTGATTGCTTTGTGCTGCTAGTTTGGTTGCAGTTCAGCAGACATAATTGACACTGTCTTCACTAAGCTAAATGAATGATAAGACTGTTCTTACTTGATTAAATAAAAAAATTAATCAAACAAAACCTAATGGGATTGCTCCCAGATCTGCGATTGGGAAACAAAAATTAACGGTATGATGTTCTTATTTGATCAAATTAAAAGTAATCAAACAAAATTAATAGGATTACTCCCAGGTCTGTGATTGGAAAACAAAAATTAATGGCACGATGTTTTTATTGATCAAATCAAATATTAATCAAACAAAAGTTAATAAGAGTACGTAGTCCCAGCTGGTCTTTGATTGAGAAACAAAAATTAATGGTTTGATGTTCTTATTTGATAAATGAAAAATTAATCAACTAGCTCCAAAAGTTGTTGCGGGTACAAAATTCTTTGGTCATGTCTATGGCATGATGTTCTTAGTGATAAAAAACCAAAATTATATCAGTCCAAAAATTAGATGCGGGCTCGGGTTGCAGTGCTGTGCCGCAGGCTGCCATGCTGCTGCCGTTGGCGGGCCAGAGCAGCGGCCGTTGGCGGCGGCGCCCCCCCCCCCCCCCCCCCCCCCCCCCCCCCCCCCCCCCCGCCCCCCGTTGCTGGTGAAGTTGAATGTGGGGCGGGGGATTGGATTTGAGACACGCACAGAGAGGGGGTGGGCTTTTTTTAAAAATTGCTGAAGGCAAAATCTCAGATGCGGACCTCATATCCACGCGAGGTTACACTTTATTAACAACAGACGCGAGGGTCACATTCTGTGTTAAACGCGACAGTGCACTGCTCCTCAAACGTGCGCCTGTGATCTTCGCATTTTAACTCAACACGCAAGCCTGTGAGCTTCGCGTTTTAACTCAACACGCGAGCCTGTGAACTCCGCGTCTCTTCATTAGTGCGTCGCGTCCAGCGCGAGACCCGCGTTTCTGATGTAACAGATAACAATTACTGGGTCAATCAATACACACTTTTTTCCACGTAATGGGGCATAAATCCTATTATGGAGAGGTTTAAGGGGGATAGTTATCTGTTTGAAAACCCCTATAAATAGCTGTGAAAGTTAGGGGAAGAGAGGATTTTTTAATTAGGCTCCCTTAGCTCAGATTCTTGGCTTTTGAAAGCTTCAAGTCTTCTAAGAGAGAGGTCCTATTGGAGGAGAAAACTCTAAAACTTGTTGAGTTCAAGTAGAGTTTTGTTCTCTTTAAAAATTTTAGCTACTGATTAAAGTTTCATATCTTACCATTGTGTTTCAAATGAGAGAAAGAAAAAGATCCAAAGACAAGTTTACGGTTTGGTTCGTCAATGGAGAACAAGCTTCATTCTCTATCGCTACACAAAGAACTCAGTTTTAAACAAAAGGGAGAATCAATTGCTCTTCCCTCTTTTATAATCGGAGTTTGATCCGTTGTAACTCTCTTTTACAATCTAAAGAAATTTTATACGCTTCAAAATTTTTCGGTCCAACAGAAGATGGCGACTCCGCTGTGAATTGTTTTCTATACCGACGAGAAGGCTATAGTGCAAGCCGACCTCATGCTTCTCGGGTCGACGGTCGAATCGCTCGTCGTCGAGTTCGACCAAGAGAAGTTCGAACAACTTCTCTTCTCAAGCTCTATTAGCCCCAAATCAACGCGGCAGTACCACAAAGTCTCTTTGAAGACTCGCTCTCAAGTCTCTTCGGAGACTTCTCAAAGAAAGGCTTCTTCGGAAGCTCATCGTGTACTTTTTGATAAAATAAGTGGTTCAACCTCCCTTGAGGTTCTGACAACCTCCTGTGGAGCCGACACGGCTTGCGATGGAATCTCTCAGGAGATCCGCAAGGCTAGTGTCTTGGGTCATGGTCAACACAGCTGCGGAGACCAATTTCACCGTAAAACTCCTCTCGAGTCTTTGCAACTCAGTTTGCAGGAGGTCCGCAATAACCCCTGCGAACCAACCGGAATGCTCATCGTCGATGAAGGCGTCGAGCTCGCCGTCAGCAATCAGAAGCAATAGGAGCTGAAAAACAGTGTTGTTGGCACAAAACGCGAGGCTCGCGTTAAGCCTCGTGTTTCTATGAAAAAATGTGATGCTCGCGTTCATGAGCTGCATGTTCAGTGCCAAAACGCGAGGTCCGTGTCTCACTTCAAGAACGCGAGACCTGTGTTCAGCCTTAGGCCGCACCAGAACATGACCTTCACGTTTCAATTCAGAAACGCGAGCTTGTGCTTAGAAGCAGACAATGCCAAAATGTGACTTTCGTGTTTCACTTCAAAAGCACGAGGGTCGCCTCCAGCGTCAAGTGGCCAAACTCAGTACTGAACTGGGAAGCTCTTACCCCCATGGATTCGATGCTAGTTCTTTAGATACCCTTGCAACAGATCTGAGTGACTACTTGACAAGGAAGAGGAGCGTTCATCAAATCACTCTCAAGTGTGAGCAACTCATCTTGGTGGTGCTCTCTGATTGTCATTGTGGCTTTCAGATGACTAAGCCGTCAGTTTTTAGCTGACTGTCAATGGTTTCAAACTCAAGCTCAGCCAAAAGACGGTGATCCCGCAAGAAAAAGTTGAAAAGATACACCTAGAGGGGGGTAAATAAGTGTAGTGCTAATCTAGGACAAAAAGTGTGAAATTAAAAAAAAATGCTAACACACACAACGTGTAATCAAGAGTGAAGCCGAATTCCCCGTGAAAGACTCTAAAACTTCTCCTTATGATTCCTCTAAATTAAAAGTTGAGGTGCTTCAATAGCTCTCTTGGTTAAGCACAAGTGCGAGCACACAAATAATATCAAATATCTACAGATATAAGCAAAAATAACAATGCAAGATATAAGAGTAGAGAGTTGAGAGATAGAGAGTTCCAAATGCAAATACAAAAATATGTTTCAAGGTTCGAGCCACTTGCCCTACGTGCCCGTCTTCACACATAAGGATTTCAACTATCCACTAAGGATCTTCCACAAAGGGATCTCCACTGAGGAATTACAACTTACAACTGGGAGTACACAACTCTAACTCTCTCACACCTCTACACAAGAGGGTAGGCACAAAGCCAAGTACAAAGCAAATAAGAAATTACAACTTGGTGATCCAATGATCACAAATAATACTTGGTGATCTCAAAAGACCACAAACAAATTCTCTCACAATACAATGATTCAAGAGGATAGATTTGCAATGAAGAGCTCAAGTATGTGAGTGAACAAAGATTTTGAAAAAGAAACATAGAGAAATACTTGGGAAACTTAAAATAATATAAGAAATATAGAACAAGAAACTAGATTCTCAAAACTTATTTTTTTTAATTTTTCAAAACTTTGAAATTAAATAAAGATATAGAATTTTAGCACCAAAAACTTGTTTAAAAACTCTTCAGAAAGTAGACAAAATAGCTCTTGAAAACTTGTTAAAAATCTTGACCAAAACTGGCTCCAAAAACCTGTTTTATAGACAACTCAAAAACTAGTTGTTAGGCTTAGATTGAACTGTCAGTTGACCAGTCGGTCGATCACCAACGGTCGAAAATCCGATCATTGGAGTTACCGGTCGACCGCCCCAAAAACAGGGAGTAAAACTCTCTTGGTCGGTCGACCGCCCGGTCGACCAAGCCAAGCCTGAAAGTGGGCTTGAGCCAGTCGGTCGACCGGTCAGTCAACCGCTAATTGGACTCGTGCACATGTACACGTCGGTCGAACGGTCGATCGACCGAGCTAGCCTGCGGTGGACCGTAAGCAGCCCAAAAAACCAAATTTCAAGGTTTAGAAGCCAACTTCATAAACCCATAAAAATTCCAATAAATCATCATAAATTTCATAAAAATTAAGTTCATATAAATTCTTTGAAGTAAAAACATGTGTGATAAAATATCAACACATATTACAAACAATTGAACTATTTTTGCGATAAAGAAATATAGGCAAAAACCAAAAACCGTATGTTCCAAAATCCAAACATTGAAATGAAGATCCGATTTTTCTATAAACTTGTATAAATTCAAAAATAATATATTGAAACACATTTGAAGCATAGTATGTATGGATAGAATCCAATACACATAGCAAATGATATATACTTGTTTTTGACAGTAAATATCAAAATAAATTTTGATAAAAATAAAACTTAAACACATGAACTAGATACAACAAAATAAATTTTCTAAGCATATATGAATCATCAATATATATGGATGAAATCCAATATAAATATATACCATGTAAACTTCTTTAAATGAAATCTATTTATGAAACCAATATATGTATGCTTGATAATCCAAGACTCAAAACCATATACATGTTGAACCGAAATACATGAACTCATAGAAATAAGTCTTTCTAAACAATAAATCTCTAATATGTGTAGATAGAATCCAACATATATATAAACCATCAAATTAATTCTATGTAGATATAAACCATATAAACGTAAACTTTTAAAATGAAATGGTTAAACCGAAACCAAAACTATTTATCATGAAAGCGATAAATAAACTTGTGTGTGTGTGTGTGAACTTGAGCAATTTAATACTATTCTATCCTTACACAAGATCTAAACTAATAAACAAGCCTAAACCAAAGTCTTCTTCTCGATTTTCTTCTCCAAGTCGACTCAATCCAAAACACGATCCAAAAGAGCTTGACTCCATCTCAAATACTTGCTGCAGTCTTTAAATGCGAGCTCTTGAAACAACACGTGATAGTTTCGAATCTTGACTTCGAGTCTTTTGTTGAAGCTAAAACACCAACTAAGATCTTGATCAATATCTGAAACTTAATAAACACAAGATCATTAGTAATATAACCTCATAAGTTAGTCATCATCAAAACTAGGGTGAAAGGCCTTTGGGCCAACAATCTCCCCCTTTTAATGATGACAAAACTTATGAGTGTATATATGCATGGATTAAAGACAAGCTTCAAAGAAGCTCCCCCTTAGCTCATGCTTAGCATCAACATAAAAATATTCAATGAAGCATTTAAACGAAAAACATATATATGCATAAACACAAATAGACATGCACATATATTAATACTCTGATATCAATTGAATGGATATGTAATAAGAACTCTAGATATCAAAATCATAAAATATATGTATATGGATATGCATAAAATTTATAAGCATGTATAAACACTAAAATCATTCAAACATGCATATATAAACCAATCTTTCTCCTCCTTTTTGTCAATCATCTATAAAAGAGCAAAAGACCAATTTAAAACATATACCAATATAAATAAAAATATATACCAATTTAAAGTGAAAAATGAGAAATATTTTGATACCAAAAAAAATATATCAATTGAAAAACAACATGGATATCATATAAAAAAATACCAATTGAAAGTAAATAATTTATAATATCAATCTTTTTAAATTCTAAATCATTTTGCAATATAGATACCAATTGTAAACAATTGATACCAATATAGGAAATATAAGCATTTTCTAAAATAAAATATTTTTCTCAAAAGGAGTGAGAGTAAGATACTGATTGAAAATAAAATCTAGAAGTTTTCTCCCCTTTTTTGAAATACCAACAAAATCAATGCATAAGCTTGTAAAAGATACCAATTAACATTTAGAACTAAATCAAGCTTAGCATAAATTAATTTGTGCTATAAAACATATATGTATAATATTGTTAATCTGGCACAAGAAATCATATATATGTATATATGATCAATTTAAATACCAATTAAAATATGATGCATACATATATAAGAAAACATGAGTATATAAAAATGGAATATCATAAGAATCATGTATAACTCATAACATCCATCCTATCATGCACATGTTTAAAAAGATATACAATGTGAGCATACAAGACATGGTCGCCTAATCAACCGCCATTCAAAGTAGAAGTTTTCAAAAATAATTTTTGAAGATAATTTTAGCATAGATTGAAAACACTACCGATTGAAGAATAAAGAATTAGTTTAAAGTAATTTTGAAAACTAGTACAAAATCTTTCAAGTAAGGAATAAATCTTATATATCTCATGAAATATGGTACACAAAAATTGACACTCAAAAATCTATAAAGCACTTATAAGATCGTAAATCTAAAATCATGAGTAAATAAAAGATATAGAGTGTTCAAAAATCATGTAATAAGCATATTCATAGAGATAAGACAATGAAACTCAATTTCATCAAAATCATATGAAATTTCTTTTTCATAAATAGGAAATCACAAGACATAAAAAATTTATTATCATCAAAAACCATTCAAGAAGCACATTTAGAATGTAAAAATAAACTTCAAGGCATATATATATTTTGTCAAAACTAAAGCATACATATTTATCCAAACATGAAATGAGTTTACATAGAATATATGGCATATAACTTAGGTGACTCAAGGATACAACATGAATATCATATAGTTTTAATAAAATTTATACATACATGAAGCTAAGAACATTTTCATGAAAACATGTACAAGAGTGATATGAAAACAAGTAAAGGAGTACAGGTATAAATGTAAGAATCATCAAAACTAGGTCATATAAGTACAATCAAATATGTAATAAGTACACATGAGCAGTAAAGCATGTAAAACATAAGAATCAAGTGTAGATCACTAATTGTACAAGTATAATCACAAGTTTTAAAAAAATGCATCTAAACATGTAATTAAAATATGAAATGCATAAAACATTAAAACATGATTAAAAAAACAAATATAATCATTAGTGTAAATGTAAGTATTATTAACACAAGGATATACACCATAGTTAAACAATAGTGAGAACATAAAAATATGAATCAATATAATCATGGGTGTATCTCAAAGACTATATATATATCACAAGTTTAATAAGTATTGCATTTGAACATGATTAGCATGAAAAATCATGAAATGCTAAAATCATCAATTTAAAGAATATAAACATAAACATGATATGGAGGATAGAGATAGTTACCAAACTGAAAGAACTAGTCTTTATGTCTCCAAAAACATGGTGTTCCTCCCACCAAAACATCTCGATAGCAATGCATTCAATGGTGTGTCCGTTGAGTCCAAATGCATTTACCACTAAGCCACCAGTACTCTCACATCTTGTGAAAGCCCATACCTACATCATAAGAAATAGGATTAATTTTGGGTACCCAAACTTTTATGGGTCCATGGGGATTAGCACCTCTCTTAACCCAAACATTTTTACCTGCAAAATTGAAATCGTTTTGTCTATCATAACAAAATTTTGCAAGATGGCCTTTATGACCACAATGTGTACAAGTGTACACTCTAGCATACATGGAGTCATGTGTGTGAACATGATGAGCATGTGTATGCCATGAAGGGTGTGCATGCAAATGTGGAGCATGTTTCTTGTGAAACATAGATTCTAACCTCTTGTGGTTAATGACACATTGGCTCAAAGTAGAGCCTAAACAATCAACACTTTTCTTCAAAACATGAATATCATTCTCAAAAATAGAAGAAGATGTGGAGCAAGTATGAGAAACAATATTTTTATCACAAGAAGATGAAGCAATAGAAGCATGACAAACATAAGAATCAAGATCATTTTTTAAAGAAACTTTTTCAATAGAAGCACATTCCAATTTCTTGAAAATCAAAATAATCTTGTTTTTCAAATAATCATTTTTAAAAATAGAATCAAGTCTAGAAGATAGAATATCGTTCTTCTTCAAAACAACATCAAAATTATTTTTGTTTTTCAAAATCTCATTTTTCTTTAAAACAAGATCAAGTTGAGTTTTCAATGAATCTCTTTCACTTGAAATCTCAACTTTCTCTTTAAAATCAAATCGAGTTAAAAATAACATCTCATTTTCCTTCTTTAAATTAAACTTTTATTTTTCAAAGCTTTGTATTTTGATAACAAGTTTTCACAAAATAATAAAAGCTCTTCATTCAATACATGTGCATCCATAGCATTATTATCATTGGAAGTGCTAGCACAATCATCAAGATGAGATTCCAAAGTTACCTCAAGGGTGTCATTCTCTTGGACCATGTAGTAAGTTTGATCAGACTCATCTCCAATAGATTCTCTCTCTGAAATGTTTGAGCTTGTTCCTTGTGAGAGATCAAAGTGTTCCACACTGCAAAAGTGGAATCACAATAAGAAACTAAAAAAATATGTTCTTCACTAAGTGTTTGCTTAAGTGCATACAATACTTTTGTATTAGCCTCTAAATACTCATCATTACCAATATAAGATTTTTGATAGTAGCAAGATAAACATGCAATCCTAAGCCTTCAAGATAAGCACTCATCTTAAACTTTCACATATCAATGTTAGAAACATCATACATGGGTGGTACAAGATATTCCATGAGTGTAAACAAATAAGTGTGAAAGTAAATAACTAGATTAGCAATAAAAGGATCACACTCGTAGGTGATTAAACCGAATATCAGGAGAGTAGACTCTGATACCAATTGAAAAGTACACATAGAGGGGGGTGAATAGGTGTAGTGCTAATCTAGGACAAAAAGTGCAGAATTAAAATAAAATACTAACACACACAACATGTAACCAAGAGTGAAGCCGAATTCACCGTGGCTCTAGAACTTCTCATGATTTCTCTAAACTAAGGGTTGAGGTGCTTCAATAGCTCTCTTAGTTAAACACAAGTGTGAGCACACAAACAATATCAAGCATGTATAGATATGAGCAATAAAAATAATGAAAGATATAAGAGTTGAGAGTTGAGAGATAGAGAGATCTAAACCCAAATATAAGGATATGTTTCGAGGTTCGAGCCACCGCCCTACGTCCCCGCCTTCACATAGAAGAATTTCCACTATCCATTAAGGATCTTCTATAAAGGAATCTCCACCGAGAAATTACAACTTACAACTGGGAGTACACAACTCCAACTCTCTCACACCTCTACACAAGAGGGTAGGCACAAAGCCAAGTACAAAGCAAAAAAGAGATTACAACTTAGTGATCCAATGACCATAAACAATACTTGGTGATCTCAAAAGAGCACAAACAAAACCTCTCACAATACAATGATTCTAAAGGATAGATTTGCAATGAAGAGCTCAAATATGTGAGTGAACAAAGATTTTGAAAAAGAAACCAAAGAGAAACACTTAGGAAAACTCTTGAAAAGATATAAGAAATGTAGAACAAGAAACTAGATTCCCAAAACTTATTTTTCTTTGATTATTCAAATTTTGAAACTAAATAAAGATATAGAATTTTAGCACCAAAAACTTGTTTATGCATAATAGCTCTTGAAAACTTGTTAAAAATCTTGACCAAAACTGGCTCCAAAAACCCCTTTTAGAGACAGCTCAAAAAACAAGCCGTTGGGCTGTCGGTTGACCATCAAAGGTCGAAAATTCGACCGTTGGGGTTACGGTCGACCGCCCCAAAAACAGAGAGTAAGACTGATGCGAAATGGGGTATGCGAGTGAATCAGATATCAGTGATATGATAAATTTTTGCTACATTTCACCAACTATTATGATTTTTGGTAGGAATATAATTAAAACAAATATTGCAAGATGATGGATTTAACAAAACGTGCAAGTACAGGTGTACCGTTCGCAATTTGAATAAACTAAAGTAACTACCAGTTTTGATGGCAAAGCTTGTACTCTCTATATATATGATCAGCAAATACAAGAAAGCAGATGTACACAAACTCACAATATAGTGGCAGCAGTTTAAATTGATAAAATAATAAAAACAGTTATCAACCCACAAATAAATAGATCGTGTTAAACACATTTACCTACTTATGATTACATAGATCTCTCTAATATGTAGTTGGTACTGATACGTAGAGCTCATCGCTACGATTGTAACGGTACCAAGATCGCCTAAAACGGAGCCCAGATGCGAAAGTTATGGCCCAGATGCGAAAGTAGGGTCTCTAACGGGTCTGTTTTTCTATAATGGGTCTGGATCCGAATTGAATCTTGTGTCTTCTTCCTTCTTTGAAGCAACATGATGATACTGGAGATGGTGCTGATGAGTGATGTTGTGTCCATCGGAGAAGGTGGTGGCGTTGGTTTTGTTGGAGGAGATGAGATCAGTGGGTTGTTGGAGGTTTTCTTGGATTCCTTTGGATGGATTGTAGAAGAAGACAAGAAGAATAAAGAGTTGGCATTTACTGTTGATGGTTTTTGCGGAGAGAGAAAAATAATTGTTAGTTTTTTTTTCTAAGATTTGTTTACAGGTGATAGGAATAAGAAGGAGAAATTAAATTAAGGTTTATTTGAAAGAGGTTAGGAAGTAATCCTAAACAATATGAGAGCAGTTAACTCTCACACAATAAAATTTATCAAAATTCTTCATTACTCATTATTGGTACAATAGGGACTTTATATAGGCTTTTACAAAATTTTGTCCAACTCAAACTCAAATTCCTAATCTAAATAGAATTACAATCCCAAAATTTAGAAACTCAAAATATAAAATAAAGAAACTTAAAAAAACAAAAATAAAGAAAAAGAAATAAAATCTCAAATCGTATTACGACTTCAACTTGGACTGGGACTTCTTGGATTCATCTCTTCGGCTCTTTCATCTTGAATAGATGTCTGCATTATTCTCCCCAGGTGGGTCTCCCATGCTGCACTGGATCAATCCTTTGCAAATCACTTCGATCTAGCTGTGAATCAACAGTCAGTGTTTTTCTTTTACAGTGGTTTAAGTACCTATGAGTTTCACCAATTTTGTGGTGATAGTCTCATCCTCTAAAATTTTATCAACTGTCTCTGCTGTAATGGGATGAGTATCTGGGAGTGGGATAAATGGGGGTCTCTCAAAGAATGACTTAAGGGAAGGCTCAACAATCAAGGGACTAAACTCAAAATTCTTGTAATCCACTAGATCATTAACATTGAAAGTACAACTAATGTCATAATCTCTAAGAAGATGTATAACATAAGTATTACAATTCAGTTTATTCAAGATCTTGAAAGGCCCAGCACTGCGGACATGCAACATTTTAACAGTTCCCGAAGGAAACTATTTCGAATAAATCCGAACCATCACATAGTCGCCTACATTAAATGTTTTAAATATTTTTCTACTGTCAGCTCGTAGAGTAGGCTTCACATTGCTCTATTTATTTTTATCACTGATCTCTTTATATAGTTTGTGCACATGTTTATGTGATGCAAATGCAAGTACGAACTCGAATGCTTTATAGTGAGATGGTGTCGGTAGTAAGGGAGGAAGTGATTTGCAGATATGGTATGTATGATTAGTGGGAGATAGAGAAGGAACAGTAGCAATGAGAAGTGGAGAGGGTGGAGTTGATAGCAAAGCCAAAGTGGACGTTTGCTAGGGCTGTCTAGTCTTGAGTCTCAAGGGTAATAGCTTAATCTGCTCACTCTCATGCTCAAATTGACACATGTTGGATCGACTGTAAATGGTGATAGTTTTGTCAAACAACCATGGTGTACCTAGTATAACTTGACCCATATTCATGGTGATCACATCACACCAATCTTATCTTTATAATGATTGAAACTGATTGGAATAAGACATCACTGTTTGACTTCAAGTGTTGTGGAGTCAATCTAAGACACTTTGAATGGGTGAAGGTGGGGTATAAATCTCTAATCCAAGATTTTCACACAGCCTGAACGATATTGCATTGATACAACTTCCATTGTCTACAGTCACCTTACAACTCTTGTCTTTAATCGTGGTGAACATGTGAAAGGTCGCAGTTCTTCTCCAATCGTCTTTTTCTGCTGGTGGAGAGGGAACACACTTGACGACAGACAAATGGGTAGATGGCATTGGCCAAATATATTTGAGACCAACATCATCGCTTGATGACTCGTTGTTAGTTTCAATATCTGGATGATAGGTATACTCATCAGAATCTAACTCAGTGGCTTCGGTGGGTGCTCCATTTATTATGGTGATTTTGACAAGACTAGGGCAACTGGCGGCTAAATGTCCAAAAACTTGGCATTTATTTCACTTGATTGTAGAACTAACTCTGGAGGAATCAGGCCCTTGTTTTTGTTGTCCCGTTCAAGACTCTTACCCTTGATGTCTTCCCTATGTGATGGGGTTTGGGTACTAGACCTATGGGATTGGAAAGGTGGGGAAGGTCTAAACACTGATGCTTTATAATTATGACTCTTGGAAGGGTGACTGGTCCTAGCGGAATCTAAATCTTGGACTAAGGTATATGCTGTCTGAACTCGGTGACTCATCTAGTTAATAGTTCAGTTCATAGGTCATCTCTAAGGCCTGTTCTGAATCTAAAAAGAATTTGAGCTTCATCTTTCTTATGGAGGGTACTGCATCTGATAAGGAATTCATCAATTTCTCGACATACTCCTTTGCAGATTTGTTACCCTGTGTATGCTGGTGCCAATTGTCCATGAGACGAGTACTAAAAGATGGTGGCACATACTTTGTTTCTAACCCTTCTTTCATCATATCCCATGTGTCAGTCGGTGGTCGATCACAGAATGAACGTCTGTTTCTAGGTTGGTTCAATACTGACTAGCTTGGCCAGACAGTTTCATTACAGCGTACTTAACTTTTCTAGACTCAGTAAGTTCTTACTATGTAAAGTATCTATCTAATTGGAGTATCCAGTCTATGAAAAATTGTGCTCATGACGTCCCTCAAAGTTGGGAACATCGATCTTGATGCTTTTCAGATACTGAGCATCGGGATTAAATGTGTTCTCGGAGTTGTTATGTCGGTTGTTTTTTGGTGGAGTTTGATCACGTATGGACTCCACTTTGGCCAACCTTTCTCGAGTGTCTTAAGGGTGTCAAGTTTATCTCGGTGAACATTGCGGCAATCTGTTGGGATCCATTCAGGTGATGTGAGATTCGCTAGACTCTTCTAACAGATATGGATGACCACTATGGGTGAGCATACACTATGCAAAACTTAATGAAGATGAGAGATGCAAATCTAGACTAGATGATGATTTTTTTATTTATTTATTTATTTTTTAATGCAAAGAAAGTGGTAAAATTCTTAGAAGTGCCTAGATGCAAGTCCTACCCTAACCGTGCTCTGATACCAAGATGATGTGAAACGGGATATGCGAGTGAATAAAAAATCAGTGATATGATAAATTTTGCTATATTTTACCAACTAATACGATCTTGGGTAGAAAAATAATTAAAATAAATAATGCAAGATGATGGATTTAACAAAACGTGCAAGTACAGGTGTACCGTTCGCAATTTGAATAAACTAAATTAACTACCAGTTTTGATGGCAAAACTTATACTCTCAATATATATGGTCAGCAAATACAAGATAGTAGATGCACAAGAACTCGTGATATAGTCGTAGCAATTTAAATTGATAAAATAATAAAGGCGGTTATCAACACACAAATAAATAGATCGTGTTAAAGAAAATTTACCTACTGATGATTATAGGAATCTTTCTAATATGTAGTTGGTATTGATGCATAGAGCTCGTTGTCATGATCATAACGGTATCAAGATCGCCTGAAACGGAGCTCGGATGCGAAAGTTACGACCCAAAAACGAAGTAGGGTCGCTAACGGATCTGTTTTTTTATAATGGGTCAGGATTCAAATTGAAGCTTGTGTCTTTTTCCTTCTTTGAAGCAACAGGAAGATGCTGGAGATGGTGCTGATGGGTGATGTTCTGTCCGTCAGAGGAGATGGCGGCGTTAGTTTTGTTGGAGGAGATGAGATCAGTAGGTTGTTGGAGGTTTTCTTGGGTTCCTTTGGATGGATTGTAAAAGAAGACAAGAAGAATAAATAGTTGGTGTTTACTATTGATGGCTTTTTGTGGAGAGGGAGAAAATAATTGTTGATTTTTTTCTAGAATTTGTTTGCAGGTGAAAGGAATAAGAAGAGAAATTAGATTAAGGTTTATTTGAAGGAGGTTAGGAAGTAATCCTAAACAATATGAGAGAAGTTAAATCTCACACAATAAAATTTATCAAAATTCTTTATTGCTCATTATTGGTACAATAGGGCATTTATATAGGCTTTTACAAAATTGAGTCCAACTCAAACTCAAACTCCTAATATAAATAGAATTACAATCTCAAAATTTAGAAACTCAAAATACCAAAATAAAGAAACTAAAAAAACAAAAATAAAGAAAGAAAAAAAAATCTCAAATCCTACTATGACTTCAACTTGGACTTCTTGGATTCATTTCTTCAACTCTTTCATCTTGGATATATGACTGCATCAAAGACTCGTTTGGTCGGTCGGTCGAGCACCCAGTCCCGAAAGTGAGTGCTTGAGACAGTCGTCAACTGCTAGTTGGGCTCGTGCACATGTGCATGTCGGTCGACCAGTCGGTCAATCGAGCTAGCCTGCGGTCTACCGGTGGTCGACCATAAGCAGCCCAAAAACCCAAATTTCAGGGTTTAAAAACAACTTCATAAAACCATAAAAATTCCAATAAATCCTCATAAATTCCACAAAAATAAGTTCATATAAATACTTTGAAGTACAAATATGTATGATAAAAAGTCAACACATATTACAAACAATTGAACTATTTTTGCGATAAAGAAATATAGGCAAAAACCAAAAATAGTATTTTCAAAAATTTAAACATTGAAATGGAAATTCTATTTTTCTATAAACTTGTATAAATACAAAAATAATATATTAAAATACATTTGAAGCATAGTGTGTATGGGTAGAATTCAATACACATAGTAAATGATGTATACTTGTTTTTGACAATAAATACCAAAATAAGTTTTGATAAAAACAAAACATAAACACATGAACTAGATACAACAAAATAAGTTTTTCTAAACATATATGAACCGTCAATGTATATGGATGAAATCCAATATACATATAAACCATATAAACTTCTTTAGATGGAATCTATTCATGAAACCGATATATGTATTCTTGATAAACTGAAACTCAAAATCATATACATGTTGAACCGAAACACATGAACTTAAAGAAATAAGTTTTTCTAAACAATAAAGCTCTAATATGTGTAGATAGAATCTAACACATATATAAACTATGAAACTTATTCTATGTAGATATAAACTATGTAAACATAAACTTTTAAAACGAAACGGTTAAACTGAAACCAAAACTATTTATCATGAAAGAGATAAATAAATTTGTGTGCGTGAACTTGAGCAATTCAATACTATTCTATTCTTATATAAGATCTAAACTAATAAATAAGCTTAGAACAAAATCTTCTTGTCGATCTTCTTTTTCAAGTCGACTCGGTCCAAAATACGATCCAAACAAGCTTGACTCCATCTCGAATACTTGATGCGATCTTTAAATGAGAGCTCTTGAATCAACACGCGATAGCTTCGAATCTTGACTTCGAGTCTTTTATTGAAGGTAAAATACCAACTAAGATCTTGATCAATATCTGAAACTTAATAAACACAAGATCATTAGTAATATAACTTCATAAGTTAATCATCATCAAAACTTGGGTGAAAGGCCTTCGGGCTAACAGAAGTCGTTCTCTGATATTGAGTACCTGGAGGTGACTTCCAACATGGTGACTCTGAGCGCCACGCCAAGCAAGTCAAAAGTGAAGCAACTGACCCTTAGTTTTGAGGATTCGGATACTGAACTTTCATCAAGCTTGAAAGAAATACTGATTGAGCCTGAAGGAATCTACCAACGTACTAGGATCTTAACTGGAGCAATTGCCCTAGTAGACTACAATCTCCTGGCTAGAGGAATTTACATAAATGATGAGCATTCTTCCATTGCAAAGTCTTAGTCTTCTAACTATTACATGGAGAAGGAGGCCTTAACATATATGGCCAATACTCCAGAAGAGATGGACAGAAGATTTGAAGAGCAGTCTCGTGTGCAGAGGGAGCGATGAGATATGCTTCGAGTCCAGCAAGAGTTTATCAATGACCTCAAGAAGATGATAGTTTTTTTGCTTGACAAAAGAAGTCAAAATGTTTCAAGACCGACACTTCTTCCAGTAAGAGTAAGATAAACAGAAGGACGGTGAAAGTTCTACTTCTGAGAAAACTGAGAATGAGGATAACTCTAATTCTGAATCCCCTAAATTTTCATCTGAAGAGAAATGAGACTCAGAAAATGAAGACAATCACTCTAGAAGGAACTTGAAAAAGTCCTAGAAGCCATTGCTAATCGAAGCAATCTTCAAGAGGCTAGAGTAGTCCGGCCATACCTGGCCGAGTGGGATGTTGTCCCTTATCCTTCCAAGTTAACGGACCCACCTTGCAAACCTTTGACGGTAAAAGTCCCCCGAATCAACATATATACTAATTCAAGTCCTAAACTGAGAATGTAGTATCAAACGACGCTATTATGGCTCATTTGTTCATAGGCACCCCTAAGGGGTTGCCTTTGAATGGTTTATGAATCTTCCTGCATGCTCCATCAATAACTGGGTTGATCTAGAGAAGCTCTTCCTGTCCCGCTTCTTTGAAGACGACACTGAAGTATCTGTGCCCATTCTTCTCACCACTAAGCAGAAGAAAGGATAGTCCATTAAAACATTTGTAGAAAGATCTCAGAGTATGGCGCTCTGATGTCCAAGTGATATGACACAGTCTACACTATTGGAGACTTGCCACCACAACCTACAAACCACGCTCCTAGCCCAAATAGGAGTCGCCGAGTGTCGCACTTGAAAGCAACTGGTGCTAAAAGGCGAATAGGCGGAAGAGATTGTCACGAGAGTCAAGGCTGAAGGAAAGGAGAGTAAGACTACACCGAAGAAATCTACGCGTCACACATCGGAATAATCTTCTCATCAAGAAGAAAAGAGACTCTGGTGTTTTTCATTTTATCAAAGGGGAAAACTTTACAAAAATTAGAAGAGAAATTATAAGTAATAAAAATGAAAATTACAAGAATGCTTTTTTGAGATTTCTGGAGAAATGTGTCGGTGGAAGTTTGGCCAGTGCGCGACCACTTTGTTCCAATGACAATGCGAGCAATTGAGTCTTCGGGCCTTCTGTTTGGAATTCCTTTTCACCTGGTTTTGAAAATTTCTTGAGAATGGAAGATCTAGGGTATTAGCACCCTAAAAGAGAAATAGAATTCTCTGAAGAAACTTGAAAGCTAGAGATTGATATCTTGTGTGAATTCCAGCCGCCTCTCTAAAAATCCAGCCCTAAACCCCTCCTTGCAATGGGCTATTTATAAGCTTTATTGGGGTGCAACTGCTCTCCTAAAATTCAGCAGATTGATTGAATCAATCTAGCTTCGTGTCTGAAGCTTAAATAGCTTCGCTTCTGAAGCTAAACAAAGCTTCATCGAAGCTGGAAGTGCGCATGTGGAGCTAATTAGCTAGCTGGCTTGGGGTGTTACACCAATCGCCTAATCTACTCCACTTAATGAGGGATATTCCCTTGATCTTCTCCCACTAATAAGGAGAAATGAGATCACGACAATTAACTACCGAAAAGTGATATCAATCACATTAATCTAATGTTGAGATTTAAAATGGTTAAAAATGACTAAAAGAGCCTTCAACGGAACTAAGCTTCAGGAGAAGCTGGACATAAACCCACAATGGAGCTATGCATAGGGTCTCAGGCGAAGCTGAGATTGAGCTCTAAACGGAGCTAAAAGAAGCTTCATTCGAAGCTAGATGAGGATCCCTCAGCGGAGCTAAAAGAAGCTTCATGCGAAGCTAAGAGATGAGCCCACAACGGAGCTAAAAGGAGCTTCGTACGAAGCTAAAATAAACTTGCAGCGAAGCTAAAAGTTAGCCTTTGATAGAGCTTAAGTTAGCTTCTTAAGCGGAGCTAGTCCATTTGGGCTTAAGTGAAGCTAAGTGTTGAATCCGCTTAGCCTTTTGAGGTTCTTCAGAAGACAATACTTGGTTTACTGTCTACTTCACTGGATTAATGGAGTCCAAGTCACTGGTTTATCTATCAGGAATGGACAGTCTTCAGCCTGCCTGCGACTTGTCTTTTAGAAGTGTCGACAAGTTAGACATCGTTCAGATCGGTTGCAGAGCTGCATTGGAGTTTGTCTTTTCGGAGTGTTAATAAAATTCCCTTCAAAATTTTTATGAATCTATAATAGATTGGTGCAGATTTCGAAACACTTTGAACTCGAAGCTTGTGACCTAAAATTTGACATTGTTAGGGTCAGAAAAGTCCATTAGACTCAATGCAAATGCACATTTGAACTAGGTAGCCACATTGGCAAGCTGACCTAGAAATTTCATGTGGAATGAGCTTCCAGCGAAGCTAATAAATGAGCCTATAGCGGAGCTGTGGCAAAACTTCATGTGAAGCTAGAAGGTGAACTCTTCAGCGGAGCTAAAAGAAGCTTCCTACGAAGCTAGAAAGTGAGCCTGCAGCGAGGTTATAATGAAGCCTTATGCGAAGCTAAAGATAAGCTCGCGACGGAGCTAAATAGCTTCGCTGTTTAGGGTTTTTACCTCCAAACTGTCGTTTCAATTTTTTTGAAGTGACAACCTGCACACCTTTTTAGGAGGCAAAACTAGACACTGGGTGTCTATAAAAGCCCAGAGGCTACATCAGAGAAGTCATCCTCTCTTTCGACTCTTCACAAAGTTCAGAATTTCTAGAACTTTCTTAGAGATCAAATCTCTCTTATCAGATCAACTTGTGATCTCATGGCCCCCAAGCAACGTCTAAGGAAAGAGGTCATCACCTCTGCAGTGGCGGTCGTCACTTCACCGGTCATCGAACATCCCATAGCCGGTAGGATTCTCACTTTGTCAGAGATTTTTTTCTCTTTTAAAGCCAGTTTTGGCTAAATCCCTCATGGATTTGAATAGATCCATCAAAATTAGTGATCTTCAGGGATCTTAACTCCCTTGATTTGATTTTATCAAATTTTTAGGGATTTACTTTCCTTTAGTTTCGTTGATCAAAACTAGAAACCCATTCTTCTCCAAGTTTCCAGGCGAAGCTAGCTCTTAGAGCTTTTTGCATTCTTTATGACAGAGATGCGAAGCTAAGCTTCAGAGCGAAGTTAAATGAAGGGGATTATTCCCTTTGAGTTCTCTAGGCACAAGTGCCTCTTAAGCTTCCAGGCGAAGCTAGTCTTTTGTGACTTTGGCACTCTCCCTCTGTGCAGAGTGTGAAGCTGAGCTTCAGAGTGAAGCTAAGTCAGAGTTAGCTTTGCTTGGAGAGCGAAGATAATTCTGGGTTAGCTTTGATTGGGAAGCGAAGTTATGCCTTAAACTTTCCTGCACTTTTTTTTCTTTTCCATAGGCTAACGTGCCCGTTCTTCTTTATTTTGTAGTGCATTATGCTTTTGGCCTATCTAATAGTCTATTCGGATCAGTGAGGGGGATGGATGGGAACGTCCGCTTTTAATTTCAGGGATAAGCGTCGTTATTTAGTGAAAGGAGCACACTAAAAAGAAACACACTCATCCTGGAGGGGGATGAGCGCACCCTTCGCACCATCATCTCTACTGCCACACTGGAGGAAGAAGACTAAACTTTACCGGAAGCCAGATTTTATCATTGGAGATGCAGCCCCAGATACTGACCAACAATTACTTGCCAGAGAAGGACAATAAGTTTACATCCCGGATGGAGATTGTATTATCTCCTGGAAAGCAAGTGCCACTATCCCCTGGCTTTCTTCGAGTCGGTGACAATGCCAAGGACAATGAAATAGGGTGTGTGTCGGTGCACAAGTCAATGCAAGTAGGGATTATGACCTAGAGTGGCTTTACCAGGAGTGACCCTCCTCACAGCGTCATTGGTCTGAACCCGGGCAACATTGGTCGTGATGTGCTTGTGGGAAGAATCCTGCCAAGGTTCTGACCTTCTTAAATCAATTTGTTAAGGCGGAGGTAGCTATCCTGCTACAGACTTTCGGACGCTAGGGTGGGTGTGTGGCTTCAAGCAACAGTGGTGGAGCAGTCTCACCATGTACATATTAGATGTGTTTGACGCTGATCTGAAGTGGTTACTGCTTCATGAAGCTGTTAGAGTTACGTGTTTCAGGATAAACATCAGTATTCTCAACTTCTACGCCATCCTGGGAATGTACTGTCTGGAGTCAGACATGTTTTTCATACCAATCGGCGAGCTGAGGATGGCGCTTCATGAGATGTGAGAAGTCTCCAATCTCCCTATGGACTCCAAGCCTTATGAGGAGTACTTCCCATGTGCTGAGGAGTTGGCGCAGCTGAAGAAGGACAAATCGGCCATGTACGAGACGTATAGAGAGCTGAAGTTACTTCTATGTCTGTCTCGACCTCTACCCTAGTCACGGGAATGTAAACATTTTGAAGACTTGGGTTGAATACCTATTCGTGTTATGGACGGGCCTCTTAAAGATCTCTAGACTCCGGTGGGGGAACAAACGAATTGCCAAGGCCATGAAGGCAGGAGGGCATGAAGATGTTGTTTTGGAGGAGGATGACGGTGAATACGAGCGAGGGGATATCTTTTTGAGCTTTCATTGCCAGGCTAAAAGACCAATATCTCGGAAGGCTTTGTTGGCTGGCTATCTCTCAGCCTGGTTAATAAGATGTGTGATCCCTCTCTACCTCATGATGGAATTACACCCTTGGTAATTCTCCCGGCCATTCAGCTCGTATGTTTTTTTTTTAGGATTTTGCCTTGTTTTTCAAGAGGAGATGATGGTCCAAAAAATTCAATTGAGTTGTAGAAGATTATGGCTTGAAGCAGAAGAAGCAAATCAAGATAAAACAGTTTCCTTTTCAGGCAATTGTGAGTTTTCTTCTCAGGAGGAGTATGAATAGAATTCAATTCCTATTCAATAAAGATTTGTTTCTAAAGATTAAAGGGTCTAGAATCCTTCTACATCAAGGAAATTAATTCCTAATAAGATTGATCAAGATTCTTAAAGCATCCAATGGCCAAGATCATCTCATAGTCCAAATAGGAGTTATATTGTAAAATTCCATAAATAAAGGATTGTAATCTAAGATTTAGATGGAGCAAAAGAGCAGAGAAAGTTGTGGTGTACAACAATGTAAGGCCCTCAAAAAAATGAAGAAAGAGAGGAGTAAGGTGAATGTGCATAGAGAGAAGGTATACTCTTACAATTTAGGCGTAGATTCAAGGGGAAGGTGAATACTCTTATGTTATCAAGAGGAAAATTAGATCTCTTTGTATCAAGTTTATTAATAAAGCCTTCTCAAGTTCTCTCCTCATGGATGTAGGCCAAGTTTGGGTCAAATCACATTAAATTGTGTATTTTTCTTCTTGTATCTTTTAATATTCATCTTGTGTGCTCGAGATAATCGATCCCAGGTTATGCACGCAACAATTGGTATCGGAGTATATCAATTTCATCACAACAATTGGTATCAGAACTGATGGTGTTCGTTCAAGATTCGGGTGCTCTAAATGAAGAAGAAGATGTTAAGTTGATGGAGTTTGGTGGAGGCATCAAGAAGAAGAAGACAACAAGAAAGTTCAAATTTGTTCTCGGGTAAAGATCGATGACTTTTGAAGTATATTGATCAAAGTGGAGTCATCAGGCTCAATGATGCTCAGATCTGAACACGGTAGATGCAGCAGCGATGATCGGATCATCGTCAATGGCAGACGGTAAATGAGCTCGACGAGCTCACGGAGGCATCGCACAAGGCATCCCATGGAGGCTTGCAGTGGCAGCAAGTCAAAGAAAAAATAGCGGAGGGTAATGAAGACGATCAACGGACGAGATTGATCGAAAGATAGATCGTGCAATCGTAGTTGGATTCAGACGATCAAGGTGTCGAACCCTATGTTTTCTAACATTCTAGATGCAATAGTGAGTGCAGATCGAGAAGATTTCAATATCTGATGTAGGTTGTGTACAGATCAGCTAAAAGAATCGACAGATATCACGGTCAAAATTATGACGGACTAGTCGTGACACGGTGAGATTATTGCAGGCATTAGTGGATCTATTAGATTTGAAGATCAACAAAAGCAGGGTAATAGATCTGACAAACATCAATACAGTGGTAGATGACAACCCTGATTGATGGAAGGAAGATCATGGCAGTGTGTGGCGGGAAGACCCGGTAAGACTATGACAGTTATGTGAAGACGGTAAGTCTCAAGGTTAAAATATCGATGGAAGGTAACCATCACCAAGTGATCGGTGGAAGACCATGGCATGACAAGTCCTTGACAATATTCGTGTAAAGTTAGTAAGACTATGATAGAATTTGAGGCGGATTGCCTCAAGACCGGCAGGGCTCCATGGTCGGGAAGGCGTCACAAAGCGAAATTTGCTAATGGCGGCGGTGATGCAATGCAAGATAAGGGAAAGAAACTAGGTCAAGGAGTTTCAATGAAAAGTTTGAAGGGAGCTCACTTTGAGGTGGAGTTTCAAGAAAAATTGTAATGGGTCTAAGTGTTGCAGGATGACTAAAGAAAGAGTGCATTCGGGTAAGGCCCGAGATGGCTCAAGGCATGGCGTTGAATCCACTAAAGGCCCTGGGGAGAGTAGGGAAGATTAAAAGCTTCACGACATGGTTACAACCGAGGAAAGAATTAAAGTAGTAGTCCAAAATCTCAAGTTGTTTTGCTAAAGGCTTGAAAAGTAAGTCAAGGTGAAGATTTGTTAGAATTTTGCCTTATTTTTCAAGAGGAGATGTTGGTCCAAGAAAATCCAATTGAGTTAGAGAAGATGATGACTTGAAGCAGAAAAAACAAATTAAGGTGAAGTAGTTTCCTTTCAAGGCGATTGCGAGTTTTCTTTTCAAGAGGAGTATGAATAGAATTCAATTCCTATTTAATGGAGATTTGTTTTTAAAGATTAAAAGCTCTAGAATCTTTTTAGATCAAGTAGATCAACTCTTAAAAAGATTGATCAAGATTCTTCAAGAATCCAATAGCCAAGATCATCTCATAGTCTAAATAGGAGTTGTATTGTAAAATCTTATAAACAAAGGGTTGTAATTTAGGATTTGGGTGAAACAGAAGAGCGGAAGAAAGTTGTAGTGAACAACAATGTAAGACCCTAAAAAGTCAAAAAGAGAGGAGAAAGGTGAAGGTGCATAGAGAGAAAGTATACTTTTGTAATGTAGGCATAGATTCAAAGGGAAGGTGAATACTCTTGTGTCATTAAGAGGAAGGTTAGATCTCTTTGCATGAAGTTTATTAATAAATCTCTGTCAAGTTCTCTTCCCGTGGACGTAAGCTAAGTTTGGGCTGGACCATGTTAAATTGTGTGTTCTTCTTCTTGTATCTTTTAATATTCATCTTGTGTGCTCCAGTAATCAATCTCATGGCGTGCTTGAGGTCGTCAGTGGGGATCTCTGTATCTCCTAACTATTGGTATTATACTAAGTATGACATCCCGGGTTATGCATGCAATAATTGGTATCAGAATATATCAATTCCGTTTACAACAGTTTTCAGATCTCAATAGATCATATTTCACTTTGAAATGATTGAATTTTTTCATTTTCCTGAGTTCAAGTATTCTGAAAGAAGGATGGCTGTGGTTCCTTATAGGCAGTCATCTGGCTTTCAAGAAGAAATTATTCCTTTACTGGGTGAACAAATTGGTATTTGACAAGTATTTCATTGATAGATGACATCTTGAGTATTCTTATTCGTCTTTGACACAATCTTTCTCGGACTCAGCTTCTCCATGAACCTTTTTCTTCTCCGGAAAGAAGTCGATGAGCCCTCTAAATGCGATCTCTTTGTCATCATTTTCATCAATCCTTACAAAGAGATTGATGCTTTTACCACCGAGCCGAAAACTGGGCCTGAACTTTGAGTCGGGTAGCTATTTTGTGACATTTCTGGATGCCAAATTTCAAACTGAGGTAGACTGAGAGATCATAGACTTCGTTCTGATCTCAAATCACATTCTATTTCTATGTGATCAGAACTTGGAAGTTGACTCTAAAAGCAGCAACTGTGTGCTGTGACTCTTGTCTCACGGTAAAGGTTTTACGGATGGGTTGTTGGAGTCCCAGGCTCAAGTTTAGCGACTCAAAAAATAAAATGATAAATGTCTTAACAAATTTGAAGTAGTTGTGAACGGATATTCGATTAGTTCCTTGCTAAGAAGCATGAACACAAACACGGGTACAACACGGACACGAACAAGGGACGCAGTAATTTCTTACAAGGTAGGACATGGCGCCATTACACCAGAATATGCATATAGATGAAATAAATGTGTATAAATATAGATGCATAGTCGTGTCTTTGCACCCAGAAGTTCATACACAGTTCAATGTGTCTAACTTGTAATGGTTAAACACATACTTAAAAATCTATCATAGTTTTATAAAAGTTATTATTTTAATGGCACTTTTGATTTCACTAAAGTAAAGCCTTTAGTACTTAAGAAAAAAGTAAATAAGTATTTCAAATATGTAATGTAAATAAAAATGTGTAAGAGAAATATGTTTATGATTAAGGATAAGTTCAAGAAGCATTCGAGAAGTGTTCAAAAAAGTGCCGGTGTCGACACACGTACAACTTCTTACTTGAAGTACCCATGCTACATAGGTTCCTCTCATATCAATATTTTCAACAAGTCCTATATTATCCACATGACTCAAAATGTTCTTTAATGGCTGGTTGGGATTGTTTTTCTGGCATTGGCCAAAATAAACTTCTTACTGTTTTGTAAAGTTCCTTGTGACTGAACATGGTCTAGTTTTGAGTTCTCAGTGACTGTATTTGAGCAATTTTTCTTTTATTTTCAATCCTGACTTCAGCCTTTTTGTGATAATATATATTCTTGCAGCCTCTTTTTCCTGTGGCTCCATTAACGAAGAATAAAGATGAGTTGTCAGGATCCAGTTTCCTGCTTGATGAACTTGGTTGCACTCGTATGCTTTCCTGTTGTGGTTTTTAGCTTATCATGGATCAGAAGTGATTTATTTAACCGAGTCTCTGTCAAATTTCCATTGAGCTATTGATTAGATCAGAGATGTGTATTCTAAGACTGAATCCATAACAAAGACTTCACATTTGTATGTAACTGAAATAACTGCAACCCTTCTTGTTTTGATGTGCAAATTCTGTGGTGTCTCTCTACTGCAGCCTTTCTAGTTTGGGGGCATGCATTCTCGTTCCTGTAGTAAAATTCATTTTTGTTCTTTTAGTTTCAGAATTATTAGAATTTGAGTATAGAAGTGCAGAATTCATGCTTGTTGTCTGCAATATATCACAATAGAGCATAGATTAAATTAGTTCGGTGCATCTGAATCAACGAGCAGGACCTGCAGTCTGAATCTCCAGATGCTCGATTACTAGTGTGAAGTTTCTATGGAGGATCAGCTTGAAAATTACATCAATATCACAAGCAGCAACATTGTTTTCTGCAAGTTTTGCTTTACATTCAGAGTGCATTTTGTACTGCTCAGATCCGGGTCATGCTATATTGCATTCTTGCATGTTCTCAGGTTTAGTGTATCACATCATTGTGACCACTTGCATATCTAGCAATATCACAATTTTTTCTTCAATATCGCCATTTCAATTGACAATGAAGCTCCATTATGCGTTTATCTTTATCTTTATGTCGGCTTATACATTAATTGATAATTGGAGCTCAAACTCTAACAAAAATGACAATATCTTATCTTAAAAAAAAAATGAAAATATGTGAGACTTGGATCCAATGCAGCATAAGCATAAAATTGGATCAATCCTTGTTGGATTTGAACTTTATCCTACGTTCTCATTGTTACAGATTTGAAAATTGTGGAGGGGAAGTCTAAAATCTTGTTTGATAGAGTTTTTTAACTCGTTGGAAAGATAGCCAAGAGACGAGAGCAGCTTTATGAAGGCGGTTGACCGCGGCGCGTGGGGAAATGTGCACTGATCGGCAAAAAGCAAGTACAAGAATAAGTAAAAAGAGTGTGGGTTGATGTTACTGTTTTTGCGATTCTTCCGTAGTAGCGAAGTGGCTATACGGGTCGTATCCAAAAGGAGGGAGAGTGATGGAAGCTTGATGCGGCTTCAAAGTTCAAGAAGAAAGAAAGTTCTTTGTTTCCAAATAAAGAATTGAAAAGTGAAAACAAGTTCTTTCAAGAATTGTTGAAAAATATTTTGGTGGTTTGTAAAAGTAGGTTTTTCTTAATGGTAAAGGCGCATGGCTAACTTTCTACTAATTGCTCCCACTAATCCCTAACATCTTGAAGATGTAGCCTCACGATGGATCATAGGCAAGTATAATCCTTATGCATTGGAACTATTCACGTGGAAATCGAGTGAAAGTTCTTCCTATAACTTAGCTTTACACGATAAAAACTCGGACATTCCATATCAAGATCCAATAGAAGGCGAGAATACGGGAAGACACGAGTGCACTAATGGTATCGACAAAGTTAAAAGGAAAGTCTCTAACTTACAACAACAAGCAAAGTATAACACCCATAGATCATCAAAAACCATTTAAGTATGAAATATAAGGACGTAAATACTTGTAGGTAAGTTAGACTTAGAACCCTCGTCTTAAGATGCCATAACTCTCGTTTGCACAAGGCTTGTTTGACACTATTGACTCATTTGGGTTATCAATCATGAAGTTAAAAATTAATGGGTTAGTAGTTAGTTAGCCATGCAATGGTGGAGTTAGATAGACATGGTAAGAAAAGAAGCAACAAAAAGAAAAGAAGTAGAGAGAAGGGAAGTTACACTACAACAAGAAAGTAAAAACCAAATAAAAGCACAAGTAAATTGAAGGAAGGAAGAGAAGTAGTACTTGTATTAGCTTGTCACCCTTCAAATACAACACTTACACACTCTCTCTCTTTTACTCTAATGGCTAAAACTAAAACTAGAAGAAGCAAACTAAAGCAACTACAATTCCTAGCAAAAAACACAAATTACAACTCTATTCTCTATATCTGCTTTAACTGAAGAACCCTGGGGGTATTTATAGGCACCAGGGAAAGGGGGGCTAGGGGGTGACCCGTGGCCTGAAGCCCGGGCGCGCGCGCCCATAGGGCCGCGAAAACGCGGCCAAGGCCGCGTTTCCGCAGCCCAGCCAGGGCGGCGCGCGCCTGGCTTCGGGCAGTGCGTCGCTCAGTCTGTTCCTTGTTCACTTGATCTTCTGAATTTGTGATTTGATGCCCTGAGCTGACAAAATTTCACTCTAAAGTTAACGGCTACTTGGTAGGCTTTTAGTCACCAATTAAATGGTAATTTAGGTCTTCTTCTTCATTTGCACATCATGTACCTAGGATCAAGCAAGCAAGGTTTTATTAGCAGAATTTTACATGAAATAAATATGAGAATGTGATGAAAATTATGCAAAATTAGAGACTAATCATATACAGACGTGCATAGAGGAGGAAACAAGTTGGGCAGTTAATCGACTGACACTAAGATTTAATAGAGAGTGGCTTCATTTTTGGCACAGAAAACTGTACTAGCGGTCGATCGCACATGTAGCCGATCGATCGGGCGGCTGACCGGGCTGCGAATCTGGACTCTTGGATGATTTCAGATTTTTGTTTTTGATGAGAACTTCGTCTCTGATTTGATTTTCTTCAATTGACTCTCTCCTCTGACTATATAAAAAGGGTGTATTCACCCCAAATTGTATTAGTTCTTAAATCGATTGTGAGAGAGTTCTAGTGTTAGTTTGTTTGTGAGATTTCTTCGACCGAATGAGTAGTTTCTCTAGTTGAATCTTCAGATCACACTTGCAACCCTTATAACTGAGTTGTTTGAATAATATCTTTTTTCTTCTTCCTCGAGGATGTAGGCAAGTTGCAGAACCTAGTTAAATTGTTTGTTTTTCGCTTTCTCCTTTTTTGTGTTTGGTTTGTGCCATATTGGTTTGTGATTGACTCGGTGTTAGAATGCTGATCTCGGGTGATTGGCGTGTCGTTGCTCTGCTATTTGGAGGAATTTCTCAGGTAAGCACAATAAGTGGTATCAGAGCATCCCAGACTCGTCTAGGGATCGTGTGTCGATCCCAAGAACACCATAACTTGTTCAGCAGAGATCATGTATCAATTTCGGAGCGACATTGGTCTGTTTTAAGATCGTGTGTCAATCTCAAAGCAACATTGAATTGTTCGTTGGGATTGGAAAACTCATATAGGGTTTCACTTTGAGGTAAAGTCTAGTTTAAATCTATTCCGTTTGTTTTTTCGCATTGTGTTTGGCGCTTTCTGAAGGAGATATAGCCAAGGTTAATCAGTCTACGGTGAAAACTGTGAACATGCACCAGTAAAAAATCGATGTAGTGAAGTTTGATGGCATGAACAAATTTGATATGTGGAGATGCAAGGTGATGTATGCACTAACGACATCAAATCTTGAAGATGCTCTACTTTTGGAGAGAAATCCGGAGGAGATTTCTGAAAAGGACTGAGATAGGATGAATCGGATGGTGTGTGGCGTCGTTAGGTTTTGTTTGACACAAGATATCAAGAATCATGTGATGAATGATACTTCCATAAGGAAGATTTGAGAGATCATTGAAAGTAAGTATCTGACGAAGAGCATCGAGAATCGGTTGCATCTGAAGAGGAGGCTTGGCCACTTCCAGTTGAAGAAAAGAATCTCTATTGGTGATCACACGAGTAATTACATGAAGCTTCTTGCAGACTTAGATAACATAGATAAGGTGATTAAGGATGAGGATAGGGCATTGATTCTTTTAAGTTCTTTTCCGAATGAAGAGTATGAGACCTTTGTCCTATCCTTGATTAATAGTAAGCAATCACTTAGTTATAGTAATATGTTGGCTGCTCTTGTGAATCATGAGATGAGGAGAAAGGACTAGTTATCTTCTTTCAGTAGCACAATAGCAAAGGTATTGACTGCAAGAGGGATGGATTCCAATCATCGGAAGGGCAAGAGAGATTATGTAAAGTCCAAAACTGGTGCTCGTAAAGATTTGAAAAAGAATTAATATGCTTCTGCAAAGAAGGACACTGGAACATTGATTGTTCAAAGCTAAAGCTGAAGAAGTTGTCTAAATCAGGGGCCAACATCACACAATCGAATAATAGTAATGATTCTGACTCATCTGGTTATTCACTTTCTTGCATCCCTATTGTTTGATGTTCAGAGAAATCTGAGTGGATTTTGGATACGGGTGCTACCTATCACATTTATTCCAAACCGAAGTGGTTTGCTAGCTTTGAAAAACTAAATGGAGGCTTGGTGACATTCAGCGATAAACACACATGCCATGTTGAAGATGTAGGTACAGTCTGCATCAAGTTGATAGGATGATAAGAGAGTTGAAAGATGTGAGGTATGTGCCTCAGTTAAATAAGAATTTGATTTCAGTTGGAGTTTTAGAGGGCAGGACCTGAGTGGGACTCTTGGAGAGTATTCGACGCAATAAATTATACTACTTGAAGGGTAGTGCAGTTACTGAAAATTTGATAGCTTCAGAATATTTGAAAGATGACTCTACCTAGGATGGCAGATGAGGCTCAGACAAGTTGATATGAATTCCTTACAAGCTTTAGCGACACAAGGACTATTGGAAAGTGCGTAGACCTATGACAAGAAGACGAAGATGAAATTTAGCACCGCAACTACTACTCGAAAGGTCTTCTTGATTGTGTTCACGTTGATGTTTAGGATCCTACCAAAACCGCATCGCTTGGAGGCTATCGATATTTTATATCTTTTGTTGTTGATTTATCTATATGTTGTTTGGTGTACACCATAAGACAAAGTTTTGAAGTTCTAGATGTGTTAGTGAAGTGAAAAAAAATTGATGGAGAAATAGACTGGTAGGAAGATCAAAATGCTATAATTTGATCATGTTGTAAAAGAATCGATTCATATAATTTGGCCAGAACAATGGTATTGATATTCACTTTACATTTAGTAAATATGGGGTGGCTAAAGAGATGAACCATTCCTTACTGAAGAAGGTTCAGATTTGCTGTCTAATGCATCATTAGCCAAATCATTTTGGGATGGGGTGTTGGTGTATGCTAGCTATCTCATTAATTATTTATCATCTTCTGTGATTGGAGGTCAAACTCTATTGGATATTTGGTCGAGTGAAGCTGTTTGAGACTATGGTTTCCTGTGGGTATATGGATGTCCGGCCTACTTTAGTATTAAAGATGACAAGTTGAATCCGCAAGCAAAGAAGTTTATGTTCTTCGGAGTCAAAAGAAACTTGAAAAGCTACAAGTTATGGGACTCCGAAAATAATAAGATCGTGTTGAGTAGGTATGTCACATTTGATAAGGCTTAATTGTTGAAATCTACTGTTTCTCAGTAGGTGGAGAGGATGAAAACCAAAGATGTATCATAACGGGTGGAGGTTGATGTTACTACACCATCCCCAGTCGGTTCGGTATCAGTTGGGATCTAATCGGATGTAACACCGAGCAGAAATCATGTAGTCGTATTGGAAACATGCATATATGATATCAATTGTAAGTAAACTTGCATATAAACTCAAAATCATTCTCCGAATTTCTCTCCCCCTTTTTGTTAATTATCAACAATGGGGTGAAAACAAATCAAACAATAAAGATATATATGCGATATATATTCATGAAGAGGAGAGACGTTAAGTTAACTCCCCCTGCATACATGCATTTATATGATAAGAGATGACTTAACCCTAACCACATAAAGCATAATATGCAATGTATAAAAGGAGACGTGAAGCTTCTACTACACACGTGTACTACATACCAATAAAGGTCAATCACTTCAATATGAAATACACTCAACATGAATCTATATATAAAGAAGATGTTAAGCTTCCCTTGCATATAAGCAATATATATCAAAATATTATGATACCAATTGAAAAATATATCAATTTATGGTAAAGGTATACATCGAAACATCATGATACCAATATATGATAAAAATTGAAAAAAAACAAAATATTTTGAAGATGCCAATTGTAAGTAAACAGAAAATTTTAAGATACTAAAAGATATCAATTGAAAATATCTTGATATCAATTTAAAATGTCTTGTAAATCTTGATATCAATAGAAAATGAAACATTGTATGTTTTTGATACTAATTGAAAGATATATATTGAAAATCTTGATACCAATTGAAAGGAACAATCAATTTCAAAGTAACTTGATACCAAAAAAAATGTCTTGTAAATTTTTGATACCAATTGAAAGTAAAGAACCAAATTGATTTAGGTAAGCATAACTCATATCAATATAGATACCAATTTAAAATGAAATATGATACCAATATTAAAAATGTTAGCATATACTAAAACAAAGTATTTTTCATCATAAAGAATGGGAGTAAGATATCAATTGAAAATAAAATCTATTGAAAGATACCAATTTGAAAAATAAAACATGAATTTTCTCTCCCTTTATGAAATACCAATAAAAATAATGTATGAGCTTGTATAAGATACTAAATGAAAAATAATTGACATTTAGGAGTAAAGCAAGCTTAGCATAAACATAATTTGTGCTATAAGATGTAAAGATATAGAAAGTACAATCAAATTACATATATATGTATGAAAATATAAATACCAATTGAAATTGACACTATTTGAAGTTTGAAGCATACATATATAGAAAACAAAATATGAGTACACAAAAAAAATTATCAATTGAGATATCAATTGAAAAATATGATGAGGATTCAATGTATAACTCATAAAAACCTCCCTTTCATGCACATATTAAAAAGATTTTTAATTAGGCTCACAAGGCATGGTCGCCCATCCTTCACCCTTCGATGGAAGGGGTTTTCAAAAATAAGTTTGAAAATAATTTTAGAATAATTGAAAAACACTTCCAAAACGAAGAAATACACAACTAGTTTTATGATAATCTTAAAAACTAGTACGAAATCCTTCAAGTAAGAAATAAAATAAAGGTATATCCATGAAAATATTAAAATCACTCAACAATTGACACTCAAAGTCTATAAAGCACATATAATACTCATGAAAACAAAGTCATGAGAAAACTTCAAGTAATGTGAGTGCACAAGAATGATGTGAAAAACATAATCATGAGAATAGACAATAAAGCTCAAAGAAATTTCTTTATAAACATGAAAAATATGAAAATTTAATTTTCGCCATAATAATTTCAAACTTCAAGGCATATGTATGTTATGTCAAAAATAGAAGTATACATATATATCCAAACACAATTGAGTCCATAAAGAAATTTTACATGAAACGCAAATGACTCAAGGGTATACATGTATATCCAATAGTTTTAGACAAAATTAACATATACATAAAGCTAAACATATGAAAATATGTACATAATGGGAATACACGTTTGAAATACATGAATCATCAAAATTAAAGATGATTCGGTCGAGTGAAGATGCATGGATATTTGGTCGAGTGAAGCTGTTTGAGACTATGGTTTGCTATGGGTATTGGATGTCCGGCCTACTTTAGTATTAAAGATGACAAGTTGAATCCGCAAGCAAAGAAATTTATGTTCTTCGGAGTCAAAAGAAACTGAAAAGCTACAAGTTATGGGACTCCGAAAACAATAAGATCGTGTTGAGTAGGTATGTCACATTTGATAAGGCTTAATTGTAGAAATCTACCGTTTCTCAGTAGGTGGAGAGGATGAAAACCAAAGATGTATCATAACGGGTGGAGGTTGATGTTACTACACCATCCCCAGTCGGTTTGGTATCAGTTGGGATCTAATCGGATGTAACACCGAGCAGAAATCATGTAGTCGTATTGGAAACATGCATATATGATATCAATTGTAAGTAAACTTGCATATAAACTCAAAATCATTCTCCGAATTTCTCTCCCCCTTTTTGTCAATCATCAACAAAGGGGTGAAAACAAATCAAACAATAAAGATATATATGCGATATATATTCATGAAGAGAAGAGACGTTAAGTTAACTCCCCCTGCATACATGCATTTATATGATAAGAGATGACTTAACCCTAACCCCATAAAGCATAATATGCAATGTATAAAAGGAGACGTGAAGCTTCTACTACACACGTGTACTACATACCAAAGAAATGTCAATCACTTCAATATGAAATACACTCAACATGAATCTATATATAGAGAAGATGTTAAGCTTCCCTTGCATATAAGCAATATATATCAAAACATTACGATACCAATTGAAAATATATCAATTTATGGTAAAGGTATACATCGAAACATCATGATACCAATGTATGATAAAAATTGAAAAAACAAAATATTTTGAAGATACCAATTGTAAGTAAACAAAAAATTTTAAGATACTAAAAGATACCAATTGAAAATATCTTGATATCAATTTAAAATGTCTTGTAAATCTTGATATCAATAGAAAATGAAACATTGTATGTTTTTGATACCAATTGAAAGATATATATATTGAAAATCTTGATACGAATTGAAAGTAACAATCAATTTCAAAGTAACTTGATACCAAAAAAAATGTCTTGTAAATTTTTGATACCAATTGAAAGTAAAGAACCAAATTGATTTAGGTAAGAATAACTAATATCAATATAGATACCAATTTAAAATGAAATATGATACCAATATTGAAAATGTTAGCATATACTAAAACAAAATATTTTTCATCATAAAGAATGGGAGTAAGATATCAATTGAAAATAAAATCTATTGAAAGATACCAATTTGAAAAATAAAACATGAATTTTCTCTCCCTTTATGAAATACCAATAAAAACAATGTATAAACTTTTATAAGATACTAATTGAAAAATAATTGACATTTAGGAGTAAAGAAAGTTTAGCATAAACATAATTTGTGCTATAAGATGTAAAGATATAGGAAGCACAATCAAATTACATATATATATGTATGGAAATATAAATACCAATTGAAATTGATACTATTTGAAGTTTGAAGCATATATATATAGAAAACAAAATATGAGTATACAAAAAATTATCAATTGAGATATCAATTGACAAATATGATGAGGATTCAATGTATAACTCATGAAAACCTCCCTTTCAAATGCACATATTAAAAAGATTTTTAATTAGGCTCACAAGGCATGGTCGCCCATCCTCCACCCTTCGATGGAAGGGGTTTTCAAAAATAAGTTTGAAAATAATTTTAGCATAATTGAAAAACACTTTCAAAATGAAGAAATACGCAACTAGTTTTATGATAATCTTAAAAACTAGTACGAAATCCTTCAAGTAAGGAATAAAATAAAGGTATATCCATGAAAACATTAAAATCACTCAACAATTGACACTCAAAGTCTATAAAGCACATATAATACTCATGAAAACAAAGTCATGAGAAAACTTCAAGTAATGTGAGTGCACAAGAATGATGTGAAAAGCTAGGCAATAAAGCTCAAAGAAATTTCTTTATAAACATGAAAAATATGAAAATTTAATTTTCGCCATAATAATTTCAAACTTCAAGGCATATGTATGTTATGTCAAAACTAGAAGTATACATATATATCCAAACACAATTGAGTCCATAAAGAAATTTTGCATGAAACGCAAATGACTCAAGGTTATACATATATATCCAATAGTTTTAGACACAAATTAACATATACATGAAGCTAAACATATGAAAATATGTACATAATGGGAATACACGCTTGAAATGCATGAATCATCAAAATTAGGCTATACTAGTACATCCAATGGGTACAAATGAGCAATTAAGCACAAATATATAATAATCAATTTGTGGCTTACTAGTTGTACAAGTATATATACAAGTTTTAATGAAGGTTACATTTAAACATGTAATAAAAAATGAATCATAAAACAAATATTAACCAATTTGATCATTAGGCTAAATGCACATATTTAGAGCTATGATATACACGATAGCTAAACTAAAGTGAGAACACAAAATATGGATCCATATGAACATGGGTGTATCTCAAATACTATACATGTATGTCATAGGTCTAATTTTCATAGTATATAGCATAATGAGCATTAAAGTATGACATGCTAAAAATCAATAATGAAAGCATGAAAATAAAATAAGAAGTAAGAGATAGTTACCAAAACCAAGAGGGCTCATCTCTATACCTCCAAATCATGGTGGTCCTCCCACCAACTCCCTTGAAAGTGATGCATCCAAAAGTGTTCATATAGCTCAGAACGTATTCACCTCAAGGCACCGATGCCCTCACGTCAAGCGAGAGCCCACACCTACATCAAATACAATAGGGGTGTATTTTGGTACCCATACTCTAGTGGGTCCATGAGGGTTAGCACCTTTCCTAACCCAAACAAACTTATTTGCAAAATTTGAATCATTAATTCTATCATAACAAAATTTTACAAGGTGGCCCTTACGTCCACAATGTGTACATGTGTACACATGAGCATACCTAGTGTCATGTGTATGAGCGTGAGAAGCATGTGTATGCCGTAATTTGTGTGCATGCATATGAGGAGCATATTTCTTGCGAAACATGAATTCCAAACGTGTGTGTTTCATGGCACATTGGCTCAAAGTGGAGCCCAAACAATCAATACTTTTCTTCAATACACAAATATCATTTTTAATACTTGAAGATAAAATGGAGCATGCAATAGGTGTACTATATGGTAAAGCATGGCAAACATGTGTATCTAAATTATTTTTCAAAGATTTATTTTCAATAGAAATTAAATCCAATTCCTTTGAAATAGAAATAATTTTATTTTTCAAGGAATCATTTTCTTTTAAAACAAAAAAAGTTTTGAAGATAGAACGTCATTTTTCTTTAAAACATCATCACAATCATTTTTACTCTTTAAAATTTTATTTTCATTTAAGGCAAGCTCAAGTTGGGATTTCAATGAGTCCCTTTCATTTGAAATCTCATCCCTTTCTTGCAAAGTCATATCAAGTTTCGAAAATAAATCCTTATTTTCTTCTTTTATTTTAAAAGTTTTCTTTTTCAAGAGTTGGTATTTTTGTAATAAGTTTTCACAAACAATAGATAGTTCTTCATTTAAAGCATCGGCATCAACATAATCATCGCCGAAAGAACTAGCACTATCATCTATTTGAATTTTCAAATTTACCTCAAGGGAGTCATTCCCTTGGACCATGTAGCAAGCTTGTTCGGATTCATCCTCACTAGATTCCTTCTCCATAATATTTGATTTTGAAGCTTTGGAGAGGTCAAGTGTTCCACACTGCAAAAGCGGAATCACAGTGAGAAACCAACAAAAGATATACTTTACTTAGAGTTCTCCTAAGTGCCTTAAGGGCTTGTGCATTAGCCTCTATATGCTTGCTATTATCAAGATAAGATTTCTTAGTAGCGGCAAGGTGAACATGCATTCTTAGGGTTTTTAGGTACATACTCATCTTAAACTTTCATATATCGATGTTATAAACATCAAATATGGGAGAGCCAAGGTAATCCATGAGTGTGTGTAAACAAGTATGTGTGCAAATGCAAAACTAGATTAGCTAACCAAGATCTCACTCCTAAGTGGTTAAACTTAATATCAGGAGCGTAGACTCTGATACCAATTGAAAGTACACCTAGAGGGGGGTGAATAGGTATATGGCTAATCTAATGAAAAATAATGTGGAATTAAAAACTAATTGCAACACACTTAGTGTAACCAAAGAGTGTAGCCCAATTCCCGGTGAAGGGCTCTGGACTATCTCCTCTAAATTCCTCTAAATAAGAGTTGAGGTGCTATATAAGGCTCTTTTAGTTCAACACAAGTATGGCACACAAACAATACCACACATATAAGTATGATATGAACAATATGAAATAATGTAAGGCACAATATGAGAGAGAGAGAGAGAGAGTTTAGAGATAGTGGATCAATCGCAAAAACAAGATATGTTTCGAGGTTCGAGCCACTGCACTATATCCCTGCCTTCACACAGAAGGATTTTCACTATTACATTCACACAGGACTTCCCACACAGGGAACCTCCACTGAGGATTTGGGTAATACAAACTGGGAGTACACAACTCCTTTCTCTAATAAAACACAATCTCTACACAAGAGGCAAGGCACAACAACTATCACCTCTACACTTAAAGGGATGGACACTTAGCCAAACAAGATCAACCTCACACTAGAGGGATAAGGCACTAAGCCACAACTCCACAACAATCACATCTACACTTAGAGGGATACCAATACAACCAAACTCCTCCACAATCACCTCTCACTAGAGGGATACCAACAACCAAATACAACCTCCACAATCACCTCTCACTAGAAGGATATCAACACAATCACCTCTCACTAGAGGATAACACAAAGTAAGGAAGGTTTACAACTCTTGGTGATATATATGATAGCTCAAGTGTGAGAAAAACAAAGTGTTTGGAACTGAAAACAACAAAGAAAAATACTTGGGAAAATCACAAGATAGATGTTAAAATAAAGATCAAAAACCAATTCCCAAATACTCTATTTTTCTTTGATTTTTTCAACACTTTAAAATAAATAAAGATAGAACTTTTAAACCAAAAACTCTTTTAAAACTTGTAGCTAAAACACTTAAGAAGATAGGAATTTTTGCTCTTGAAATTGTTAATCAAAACAGCCCAAAGGAATGGGTATTTATAGCTACTCCAAAAAACTAGTCGTTGGGCCAAGGCAGCGGAAAAAATCTGCTATCGATCGACCGCCCGGTTGACCGGGCTAAAGCCACCAGTCGACCAGTCGACCGGCCCCCACCCGAGAGTGGGGTGCAGTCAGTTGATCGATCGCGCGGTCGACCGACCAAGCTGGCTGGCCATGTGCACGTCCTCGTGCATATCAGTCGACCGCTCCAGTCGACAGACCAATGGTCGGTCGACCGGTCGGTCGACCGCCAGTGTGTCTGGCTGGGATTATAGGATAGAAAAACTTGTCTTTTTAATTTCAAATAAATCCCATAAAATCATATAAATTTCACAAAAATATGTTCTTATTAGATCTTTAAAACACAAATTTGTGTGACTAAAATTCAACACATATTACAAACTATTTGAACCATTTTTGTGATATTGAAATTTGGCTTAAATACACAAACCGTATTTTCTAAACTTTGATTTTTAAAATGGAAAATCGTTTTCTCCAAAACTCATGTAAATACAAAAACATGATATTGAAACAACTTTGAAGCATATTGTATATGGATAGAATTCAATATACATGAAGGATATTATATCTATGTTTTTGATATGAAATCTAAAATCCGGTTAAACCGAAAACCAAACCAATAAACTTTAAACTTGTGTGTGTATTGTAAATTTAAGCATATCAACACTATCTAATATTTACAATGATCTAAACATACTAAACACAAACTGAGGTCTTCTTGAAGAATTCCTTCTCCAAGTAAACTCGATCCAAACACCAAGCTTGACTCCAACCGAGTACTAGATGCGATCTTAACACTCGAGCTCTTGAATCAATATATGAAAGCTCCAAACACCTTTGTTGAAACTAATCACCAACTAATATCTTAATCAAATATCTGAAACTAAATATCACAAGATTATTAGTAAACTATAACTACATGAGTTAATCATTATCAAAACTAGAGTGATGGGCCTCGGACCAACAGTCCAGTGGCACATTGGTGTTTTAAAGAGTATTCGACGCAACAACTTGTACTACTTGAAGGGTAGTGCAGTTACTGAAAATTTAATAGCTTCAGAATATTTGGAAGATGACTTTACCTAGGATGGCAGATGAGGCTCAGAAAAGTCGATATAAATTCCTTACAAGCTTTGGCGACACAAGGACTATTGGAAAATGGGTATACCTATGACAAGAAGACGAAGATAAAATTTGGCACTGCAACTACTACTTGAAAGGTCTTCTTGATTGTGTTCACGTTGATGTTTAGGGTCCTACCAAGACCGCATCGCTTGGAGGCCATCGATATTTTATATCTTTTGTTGTTGATTTATCTATACGTTCTTTGGTGTACACCATGAGACAAAGTTTTGAAGTCCTAGATATGTTAGTGAAGTGAAAAAAGTTGATAAAGAAACAGACTGGTAGGAAGATCAAAATGCTCCAATTTGATCATGCTGTAAAAGAATCGATTCTTATAATTTGGCCAGAACAATGGTATTGGTATTCACTTTACATTTGGTAAACATTGGGTGGCTAAAGAGATGAACCATTCCTTACTGGAGAAGGTTCAGATTTGCTGTCTAATGCATCATTAGACAAATCAATTTGGGATGGGGCGTTGGTGTATGCTAGCCATCTCATTAATTATTTATCATCTTCTGTGATAGGAGGTCAAACTCTATTGGATATTTGATCAAGTGAAGCTGTTTGAGACTATAATTTACTGTGGGTATTTGGATGTCCGGCCTACTTTGGTGTTAAAGATGACAAGTTGAACCGCAAGCAAAGAAGTTTGTGTTCTTTGGAGTTGAAAGAAACTTGAAAAGCTACAAGTTATGGACTTCGATAACAATAAGATCGTGTTAAGTAGTTATGTCACATTTGATAAGGCTTAAATGTTGAAATCTACCGTCTCTCAGCAGGTGGAGAGGATGAAGACCAAAGATGTATCACAACGAGTGGATGTTGATGCTACTCCACCATCCCAAGTCGGTTCGGTATCAGTTGGGATCTCATCGGATGTAACACCGAGCAGAAATCATGTAGTCGTATTGGTAATTGCAGTGAAAGGAACCAAGTTGAATCCATGAAAGTGGGTGAAGAAATGTGAACCTCAAGTTGGTGAGCTAGATCAGCCCAAGTTGAAGACCGATGTTCTCAATGGTAATTGAGATGGTGAAGTTCATATGACTCAACAAATTGGCTTCATTACTACAAAATCAGTTTCAGTTGGTCCTATGGAGCTCATTTGGATGAACTATGTGTGTCTTGATCTCGTTGCGCATCGGTACATGGGTAGCCATAATGACACAGCTGGTTGGATGAGTCAAAATTGGTTAATTTGTTATGTTCTACTCAAATTTGAGAATTTTTCATCGAGATGGAGAATTATGAAGGAGATGTCTAAAATCTTGTTGATAGAGTTTTTTAACTCGTTGGAGAGAGAGCCAAGAGAGAAGAGAGCAGATAGAAGCAAGGCAGTCGACCATAGCTCGTGGTGAAATGTGCACAACATGCACAGAGGAGGAAATAACCTGGACGGTTGACCAGGCAGTCAATGATTGTACATGCATATTGCATTATTTATTATTACATTCGTACATTTATCTTGTAATAAACTCTTCTATTTACCTGTCTTAATGTCTAATTTGTGCAAGTGAAAATTAATAGAGAAAGAGAGGATAAAGCCAACTATATTCCATTCGAATTTATTTGAATTTATTATCTTATCTGAGAAATCACTAAGATAATCTCAGATCCAAAAGTATAGAGGTAAATCTTATTATAAAACATATAATATTTGAAAGAGAGAAGCCACACACCAAAGGATCTGGCCCATTGGCCAGATCCTTGCATGCCAAGGGTTAGCTGGTGGGCTAACGTCAATGCTTTTATCCTCTCACATACCCTCCACTCTCCATTTCATCTATAAATACCACAAATTTAGAAGGCAAACGGGCACACGAAAGCAGAGAGTTAGGATTAGGATTATTACTCTAGTTTAACTTAGATTTTATTTTTTATTTTTAATGTAATTTTCTGTTTATTTGTAACTTAGATTAGAAAAAGATTCATGAGAAGGTGATTATTCATCAAATGTGCATATTTTTATATTTTCACATTTATTTTTATAAAATAATGCTATGTAATTATAATTTTGCCTAGTAATGTGAGGACCTCTATAATTAAAAAAAGAAACCCAAAAGATTAAAAAGAAGACCAAAAGCCCAACAAGTCAAAAAAATTCAGAGATAATCTCAACATTAATTAGAGATAAAGGAGAAATCAACTTAAATTCAAGTTGCTTAACCTCCAAGTCAAAGATAAAAAGAGAAAATTCAAATTTAAACTCGGATTCAGAATGAATACCTTTTATCATTTTGAGCATAATGTTTACTATGAAATCTCAAATCTGATGATTCAAGATGATTCAGAAAGATGACTTAAAGGGCTACAAAGCTTATGTTGATAATTATTTTCAATTCTATCATTTGATTAGTCATATTCAGCAATCAACACGCCAACTAGCTGCAGACCAATTTAGAGTTGAAGTTCCATATAAAATTCTAAATAATCAAATCAAGTTTGGAGATAAGGAGAGAATTCAAATTCAGAATAGCTTGCTCCCCAAGTCAAGAGATAGAATATTATCTTAACATCCAAAATTCAAATTTAAATTCATATCTCTTGATGGGTGTACAATTTCTACCAGGAGTCTATCCACTACTTCTACTATAAATAGAGAGGTAGTGCATATGGAAAGAGCATCTTCAAGGAGAGATCAAAGTTTATAGATTTCTTTAGTTTTCTCTTTCAAATTTCAAGTGTAATTTCTAGATTTATTTTGAGAGTTATTATGTGGAGAAGAAGGAGTTCTTATAATTGATGGTGACAGCTTCAACAAAGGTTCTTCTATTCTTTTGTTCAGTTTTTTCTTTTTTATTTTACTTGCTTCAATTGCTCTATTTATTTTTATTTGTTTACTTTATGCCTTCTTTTTAATCGTGCCTTCTTATTGTAAGATCACCTAGAGGGGGGGTGAATAGGTGATGGCTAATCTAATGGTCACTTGTGAACAAATAATGCGGAATTAAAACTAAGTTGACCAAATTAAACTTCTTTTAATTGAACACTTATGTATAACACAAGAGTGTTGCCGAATTCCCCTTGCGAGGCTCTGGACAAACTCCTCTAGATTCCCCTTGAATGGGTTGAGGTGCCGCGTTGGCTCTCTTGGTTGAATACTAGTGTTAACAAGCAATCCCACGCAAGTATATAACAATATAAGCACAAGGGTATATCAAGCATGTAAAGTAAAGACAATGTAAGTAATGCAAGATATAAAAGAGACTAAGTGAGAAAGAGAGCAAGAGTGAGCAATCGCAAACACAAGGGTATGTTTCGAGGTTCGAGCACACTTGCTCTACATCCCCGCCTTCGACACACGAAGGATTTCCACTATGCAAGATCCCAATGGATCTCTCCCCGGTGCCGCAACACCTACAAGCCCTCGGACTCCCAAGTCCCGTACACACGCAAGTCCACCGACTCGCCGAGGCCGCACCTCAAACCAAAGAGTTCACAACCGAACTCAACCACCAACGAGCACACTTGCCCGTATCCTCAAAGAACAAAGAAAAATCTCTTTGATGATCACAACACTTGATCACCTAAAGAGCACTCTCACTACAACACACCTATAGGAATATCTAGCAATGGATAGCTCAAGTGTGGTGTGAGAAAAGCAAGGAAAGACTATGGTGAAAATCTCAAAGAATCACTAAAACACTCTCTTGATAAAAACTCCCTTTAAGATGGGAAGTATTTGCACTCAATTATGTGGAGAGAACTTCTGAAATCAGTTGGAAAAACTAGCTCAAAGGTCTCCAAAATCTTCTACTAAAAACAGTTGACAAGACCCCCTATTATAGGCTGTCAGAAAATAGAGCCGTTGGGGCTCTGTCAGTGCTACCGGTCGACCGGTCCGGTCGACCGCCAACAGTCAAAATCCGACCGTTGGAGCCTCCGGTCGACCGACCCGGTCGACCGAGCAACTGGAGAAGAGAGTAAACTCTCTGTCGGTCGACCGGCCCGGTCGACCGAGATTTCCTGAGAGCAAAGCTCTCTGAAGCGGTCGACCGGCACGGTCGACCGTTCTCCAGTGCACACAGGCGCGCACGTCTGTGCACGTCCGGTCGACCGGTCCGGTCGACCGGACCAGCCTGTCAGGCCAGTTCTGGGTCTGCACAGTTAAGGGATTAGGAAATAGGTCTTTTAACTTAATAAAAATCCATAAATTCACAGTAAATCTAAAAAATAGTTTTAATCACAATAAAACTGTTTTTCTAAAAATATGTTTTTCTAAACTTGTTTTTCCATAACTTCACAAAATACAAAAAAACAAGATATTTGAGTTCATTTTAAAGCATTGTGTGTATGGATATGATCCACTACACAATCATATGAAATATCTATGTTTTTGACATTAAAGCTCTAATCATGATTTTGGTTTAAAGATATGAACTATGAAATACCAAAATCCAAGATAAATATTTTGTCACAAAGAAAATCTTTTTCTAAATAAAAATTCTTTTCTAAACATAAAATTCTTTTATGAAAGCAATTCTATCAAGAGTTCTATCAAGAGTGTGTGTGTGATATAGACTTGAGCAATCCACCAACTATCTATCCTTTACATTTTTTCTAAAACAAAAACAAAATCTTATACCTAGACACAAGTCTTCATCTTCTTGAAGTCTTCACTTGAAGGCTTCTCATCTTCTTGACTTGGTCCAAGCTTGATCCAAAGCTCCTTGGATCACCCGGTGCTAGCTCCAAATCTTGACATTTAATCCTTTGTTGAGCTTTGCACCTACTAAGATCTTGATAAAGAATCTGTCACTAATTAAACAAGATCATTAGCAAATATAACTACATGAGTTGATCATCATCAAAACTAGAGTGATAGGCCTTTGGGCCAACAATCTCCCCCTTTTTGATGATGACAAAACTCATGGAGTTATATATGCATGGATTAAAGTAAAGCTTCAAAGAAGCTCCCCCTTAACTCATGCATAGACATAATAATAAGATATGGCAATGAAGCATATGACATGTATGCAAATGTAGGAGATGCAATCATATAAATCAAATCTTAAATCAAATCTTTTTCTCCTATTTGCAAATCAAAGACATATATGCATAAAACATAAATCTTACTCCCCCTTAAGTAAGGAAGACATGCATATATCACAAATACTTACAAATACTTCTCCCCCTTTTTGTCAATCATCAACAAAGGGTTCAAAGTAAAAATACATCAAACAATTTTCTCCCCCCTTTTGTCAAAAACAATGAAATCAAAGAGGGGTAATCAAACAATCAATAAAATTTATATGCGATATAAATTCATGAAGAGGAAGACGCTAAGTTAGCTTCCCTACACATATGCATTACATGAAGAAGGGATGATAAGCCCAATTCACATAACACATATTATGTAATGAATAGAGGAGATGTGAAGCTCCCCCTACACACGTGTACCACATAAAGAAGAGATGTGAAGCTCTTCAATACACAATACACTAATCATGAATCTATATGCATATAGTCAATACAAATCAAAACTTTGAATATTTTCTTTAAATAAAATTTTGAGTTTTTCTTATGAAAACAAAATTTTGAAATCTTAAAATACACAACTTTCTTTTAAGGTACCAAATGTAGAACAATCAAATTTTGAATTTTGATACCAATTTTGAAATACAATGCATAAGCTTTAAAATAAATAAGATTTGAAGTAAGCTTAGCATTAACAACTATTGTGCTTTCAAATATAAATCCATTTTAATACAAGCACACAACAATCATATATATGTATGAAAAGAGTATACCAATTTAAGTAGAGACATACATATATGAAAGAACAACATATGAGTATACACAATAAGAGGTCATATTGATACCAATTGAAAATATCCAATGATACCAATTGAAAATTAAGCTTAAGTGTATATATCATAAAATCTACCACATGAAGAATTCGAACTAGTTAAATGAAGGTGTTTAACAACTAGTACGGAATCCTTCAATCAAGGAATAAGTCAAAAGTTTTTCATGAAATATCAATGAAACACAAGGCACTAAAAAGCACTCTATCCATAAAGTCCATATCAAAAAGAAGTGAGTGTGATAGTGTTATGTGGAACATGGTATCATGAAAAATAGAAATAAAACTCAATATTCCTTAAAATTTTGAAATCATGAAATCCATCACAAAAATTTTTTTTATTAAAAATTAAAATTTATATTTCAAGATATATGTATGTTTTGACAAGACATTAAGTATACATACATATCCTTAAAACACAATTGAGTCCATATATAGATTTGCATGAAAGGCAAATGACTCAAGAGGTATCCATGTATATCTTAATGTTTTGGCAAGACAAACATATACATGAAATGAAAGCACATGATCATAGCATAAATCCAAAATGGGAATACAAGTTTAAAATGTAATAATCATCAAAACTTAGGCTATACTAACACACCTATTGGGCACAAATAAGCATTCAAACCCAATCATATATAGATTTATTTGTGATCCATAATGTGTATAAGTATAAATCCAAGTGTTGACAAATGCTAACATTTAAACTAATATTCAAATCAAGAAGCATCAAATAAATTTTGAGAATACAAAAGAATTTATCCATATGATTAAAAATAGGATCATGTGAATTAATTTGAAGAATAGATAACTAGTTTAAATGGATTTTTGACAAACTAGTTAAAGATCCTTCAAAATACAAAGTCAAATGTTTTCCATGAAAATACTAAATACATGCAAGTTTAAGCACTCATAGTCCATAAAGCTCAAAAATATTTTGTATCATAAAGATGAGTGTTCAAAAGATCATGTAAATAGCATTATTATGAAAATAGTCATTCAAGCTCAAAAAGATCATAAATCACATGAAAAATCATTTTTTTTTATTATTTATTTAAAATACTAATCTTCATGGTATATGTATGATTTATCCAATTCTAACAACATGCATACATATCCCAAATATGAAAAGAGTCCAATATATATTGCATGAAGGCAAATGACTCAAGGGGTATACATGTATATTTATTAGATTTGAATTAAACACACATATACATGAAGTAAGATCAAAGATAGGCATAACAAGTATAAATGACCGAATCAACAAAACTAGCCTATACACATGCATATAGTGGATACAAATGAGCATGAAGTTCAAATATATATGAGTCAATTGTAGTTCACTATTCATATATGTATAAATGCAAGTTTTGACACATTCTACATTTAAGCATGTAAATGCCACATGAAGCACATAAAATCTTAAAACATGAACATGCTATGAATGATATTATGAAAATAAAAGCATGTACATAAATAAAATAGGAGTTTAGAAATTGTTACCAACTCCAAAACTCCAAGCATGGTGGTCTTTCCACCAAAATCTCCTTGATAGCAATGCATCCAAAAGTTTGTCCATCATGTCCATTGCATCCGCTATCAAGGCACCAATCCTCTCACGTTTTGTGAGAGCCCTCACCTACATCAAAATCAAAGGGTGGGGGTTTTGGTACCCATACTTTCTTGGGTCCTTTGGGGTTAGCTTTATTGTAAGGATCCCAAAATCTTTTATACTTAGCAAAATATAAATGAGGTTTCTTATCAAAACAATTTTGCTAAATGGCCTTTGCGGCCACAATGTGTACATACGTACACCTTAGTATACTTATGAGTGGGAGTGTGAGCATGATGTGCATCATAAGCATGTGCATGATGTGAATGTGCATGAGTATGAGGAACTTGTTTCTTTTGAAACAAGGATTCCAATCTAGTATGATTGAATGCACATGAGCTCAAATTAGAGCTCAAATTATCAATTTTATTTTTCAAATTTTAATCTCATTTTGATCAATGTGTGCATGAGAAGCATGATGAGATATATGAACAATTTTCTTTTTCTTTTTACAAACATTTTCCTTTTCTTTTTCACAAATTTTCTTTTTAAAGATTTATTTTCATGAAAAACAACTTCTTTTTGTTTTTCCACCAAATCAATCTTATTTTTCAAACCTTTATTTTCTTTTTCTAAGCATGCCATTTTATTTTCTAATGAATCTTTATAATTAAGCATGGCATCAAAATTCTTTTTCAAATTCTTGTTATCTTTTTCTAAACATGCAATGTTACTTCTAAATGAATCTTGTTCCTTATGCATGCATGCAATATCCTTTTTCAAATTTTTATTTTCTTTCTTAATTATGTCATGTCTCTCAAGCAATAATTGACAAAATGTAGAGAGCTCATCATATGACATACTATCATCATCGGATTCGGAGTTTACCTCAAGGGGGTTATCCCCTTGGACCATATAGCATACGTTGGAGATGTCGCTTCCAACGTCCGAATCGCTCCCCGCATAATATAAGTCCTTTTCGCCAAGGGAGGTGATGATGTTCCAAGCTACAAAAGCCGATTCAACATTAGAAACCCTAGATAAATAATCATCATTTAGGGTTGACTTAATAGCATGAAGGGCTTTTGCATTAGCCTCAATGTTCTTACCATTTAAGCAATATCTTTATTAGTTGTGGAAAGATATACACTAAGGCCAAGTCCTTTGAGGAACAAAGACATCTTAACCTTCCAAATTTGGATGTTAAGAGTGTCAAAGGTGGGTGGTGACATGAAGTCCATGGTGTGTGTACAAAATATTGTGATTAGCCTAAAGGAGGATCTTTAACTCTAGGTTGTTAGACCCAATATCAAGAGCACTTGGCTCTGATACCAATTGTAAGATCACCTAGAGGGGGGGTGAATAGGTGATGGCTAATCTAATGGTCACTTGTGAACAAATAATGCGGAATTAAAACTAAGTTGACCAAATTAAACTTCTTTTAATTGAACACTTATGTATAACACAAGAGTGTTGCCGAATTCCCCTTGCGAGGCTCTGGACAAACTCCTCTAGATTCCCCTTGAATGGGTTGAGGTGCCGCGTTGGCTCTCTTGGTTGAATACTAGTGTTAACAAGCAATCCCACGCAAGTATATAACAATATAAGCACAAGGGTATATCAAGCATGTAAAGTAAAGACAATGTAAGTAATGCAAGATATAAAAGAGACTAAGTGAGAAAGAGAGCAAGAGTGAGCAATCGCAAACACAAGGGTATGTTTCGAGCTTTGAGCACACTTGCTCTACATCCCCGCCTTCGACACACGAAGGATTTCCACTATGCAAGATCCCAATGGATCTCTCCCCGGTGCCGCAACACCTACAAGCCCTCGGACTCCCAAGTCCCGTACACACGCAAGTCCACCGACTCGCCGAGGCCGCACCTCAAACCAAAGAGTTCACAACCGAACTCAACCACCAACGAGCACACTTGCCCGTATCCTCAAAGAACAAAGAAAAATCTCTTTGATGATCACAACACTTGATCACCTAAAGAGCACTCTCACTACAACACACCTATAGGAATATCTAGCAATGGATAGCTCAAGTGTGGTGTGAGAAAAGCAAGGAAAGACTATGGTGAAAATCTCAAAGAATCACTAAAACACTCTCTTGATAAAAACTCCCTTTAAGATGGGAAGTATTTGCACTCAATTATGTGGAGAGAACTTCTGAAATCAGTTGGAAAAACTAGCTCAAAGGTCTCCAAAATCTTCTACTAAAAACAGTTGACAAGACCCCCTTTTATAGGCTGTCAGAAAATAGAGCCGTTGGGGCTCTGTCAGTGCTACCGGTCGACCGCCAACAGTCAAAATCCGACCGTTGGAGCCTCCGGTCGACCGACCCGGTCGACCGAGCAACTGGAGAAGAGAGTAAACTCTCTGTCGGTCGACCGGCCCGGTCGACCGAGATTTCCTGAGAGCAAAGCTCTCTGAAGCGGTCGACCGGCACGGTCGACCGTTCTCCAGTGCACACAGGCGTGCACGTCTGTGCACGTCCGGTCGACCGGTCCGGTCGACCGGACCAGCCTGTCAGGCCAGTTCTGGGTCTGCACAGTTAAGGGATTAGGAAATAGGTCTTTTAACTTAATAAAAATTCCATAAATTCACAGTAAATCTAAAAAATAGTTTTAATCACAATAAAAACTGTTTTTCTAAAAATATGTTTTTCTAAAACTTGTTTTTCCACAACTTCACAAAATACAAAAAACAAGATATTTGAGTTCATTTTAAAGCATTGTGTGTATGGATATGATCCACTACACAATCAATATGAAATATCTATGTTTTTGACATTAAAGCTCTAATCATGATTTTGGTTTAAAGATATGAACTATGAAATACCAAAATCCAAGATAAATATTTTGTCACAAAGAAAAATCTTTTTCTAAATAAAAATTCTTTTCTAAACATAAAATTCTTTTATGAAAGCAATTCTATCAAGAGTTCTATCAAGAGTGTGTGTGTGATATAGACTTGAGCAATCCACCAACTATCTATCCTTTACATTTTTTCTAAAACAAAACAAAATCTTATACCTAGACACAAGTCTTCATCTTCTTGAAGTCTTCACTTGAAGGCTTCTCATCTTCTTGACTTGGTCCAAGCTTGATCCAAAGCTCCTTGGATCACCCGGTGCTAGCTCCAAATCTTGACATTTAATCCTTTGTTGAGCTTTGCACCTACTAAGATCTTGATAAAGAATCTGTCACTAATTAAACAAGATCATTAGCAAATATAACTACATGAGTTGATCATCATCAAAACTAGAGTGATAGGCCTTTGGGCCAACAATCTCCCCCTTTTTGATGATGACAAAACTCATGGAGTTATATATGCATGGATTAAAGTAAAGCTTCAAAGAAGCTCCCCCTTAACTCATGCATAGACATAAATAATAAGATATGGCAATGAAGCATATGACATGTATGCAAATGTAGGAGATGCAATCATATAAATCAAATCTTAAATCAAATCTTTTTCTCCTATTTGCAAATCAAAGACATATATGCATAAAACATAAATCTTACTCCCCTTAAGCAAGGAAGACATGCATATATCACAAATACTTACAAATACTTCTCCCCCTTTTTGTCAATCATCAACAAAGGGTTCAAAGTAAAAATACATCAAACAAATTTTCTCCCCCCTTTTGTCAAAAACAATGAAATCAAAGAGGGGTAATCAAAACAATCAATAAAATTTATATGCGATATAAATTCATGAAGAGGAAGACGCTAAGTTAGCTTCCTACACATATGCATTACATGAAGAAGGGATGATAAGCCCCAATTCACATAACACATATTATGTAATGAATAAGAGGAGATGTGAAGCTCCCCCTACACACGTGTACCACATAAAGAAGAGATGTGAAGCTCTTCAATACACAATACACTAATCATGAATCTATATGCATATAGTCAATACAAATCAAAACTTTGAATATTTTCTTTAATAAAATTTTGAGTTTTTCTTATGAAAACAAAATTTTGAAATCTTAAAATACACAACTTTCTTTTAAGGTACCAAATGTAGAACAATCAAATTTTGAATTTTGATACCAATTTTGAAATACAATGCATAAGCTTTAAAATAAATAAGATTTGAAGTAAGCTTAGCATTAACAACTATTGTGCTTTCAAATATAAATCCATTTTAATACAAGCACACAACAATCATATATATGTATGAAAAGAGTATACCAATTTAAGTAGAGACATACATATATGAAAGAACAACATATGAGTATACACAATAAGAGGTCATATTGATACCAATTGAAAATATCCAATGATACCAATTGAAAATTAAGCTTAAGTGTATATATCATAAAATCTACCACATGAAGAATTCGAACTAGTTAAATGAAGGTGTTTAACAACTAGTACGGAATCCTTCAATCAAGGAATAAGTCAAAAGTTTTTCATGAAATATCAATGAAACACAAGGCACTAAAAAGCACTCTATCCATAAAGTCCATATCAAAAGAAGTGAGTGTGATAGTGTTATGTGGAACATGGTATCATGAAAAATAGAAATAAAACTCAATATTCCTTAAAATTTTGAAATCATGAAATCCATCACAAAAATTTTTTTATTAAAAATTAAAATTTATATTTCAAGATATATGTATGTTTTGACAAGACATTAAGTATACATACATATCCTTAAAACACAATTGAGTCCATATATAGATTTGCATGAAAGGCAAATGACTCAAGAGGTATCCATGTATATCTTAATGTTTTGGCAAGACAAACATATACATGAAATGAAAGCACATGATCATAGCATAAATCCAAAATGGGAATACAAGTTTAAAATGTAATAATCATCAAAACTTAGGCTATACTAACACACCTATTGGGCACAAATAAGCATTCAAACCCAATCATATATAGATTTATTTGTGATCCATAATGTGTATAAGTATAAATCCAAGTGTTGACAAATGCTAACATTTAAACTAATATTCAAATCAAGAAGCATCAAATAAATTTTGAGAATACAAAAGAATTTATCCATATGATTAAAAATAGGATCATGTGAATTAATTTGAAGAATAGATAACTAGTTTAAATGGATTTTTGACAAACTAGTTAAAGATCCTTCAAAAATACAAAGTCAAATGTTTTCCATGAAAAATACTAAATACATGCAAGTTTAAGCACTCATAGTCCATAAAGCTCAAAATATTTTGTATCATAAAGATGAGTGTTCAAAAGATCATGTAAATAGCATTATTATGAAAATAGTCATTCAAGCTCAAAAAGATCATAAATCACATGAAAAATCATTTTTTTTTATTATTTATTTAAAATACTAATCTTCATGGTATATGTATGATTTATCCAATTCTAACAACATGCATACATATCCCAAATATGAAAAGAGTCCAATATATATTGCATGAAGGCAAATGACTCAAGGGGTATACATGTATATTTATTAGATTTGAATTAAACACACATATACATGAAGTAAGATCAAAGATAGGCATAACAAGTATAAATGACCGAATCATCAAAACTAGCCTATACACATGCATATAGTGGATACAAATGAGCATGAAGTTCAAATATATATGAGTCAATTGTAGTTCACTATTCATATATGTATAAATGCAAGTTTTGACACATTCTACATTTAAGCATGTAAATGCCACATGAAGCACATAAAATCTTAAAACATGAACATGCTATGAATGATATTATGAAAATAAAAGCATGTACATAAATAAAATAGGAGTTTAGAAATTGTTACCAACTCCAAAACTCCAAGCATGGTGGTCTTTCCCACCAAAATCTCCTTGATAGCAATGCATCCAAAAGTTTGTCCATCATGTCCATTGCATCCGCTATCAAGGCACCAATCCTCTCACGTTTTGTGAGAGCCCTCACCTACATCAAAATCAAAGGGTGGGGGTTTTGGTACCCATACTTTCTTGGGTCCTTTGGGGTTAGCTTTATTGTAAGGATCCCAAAATCTTTTATACTTAGCAAAATATAAATGAGGTTTCTTATCAAAACAAAATTTTGCTAAATGGCCTTTGCGGCCACAATGTGTACATACGTACACCTTAGTATACTTATGAGTGGGAGTGTGAGCATGATGTGCATCATAAGCATGTGCATGATGTGAATGTGCATGAGTATGAGGAACTTGTTTCTTTTGAAACAAGGATTCCAATCTAGTATGATTGAATGCACATGAGCTCAAATTAGAGCTCAAATTATCAATTTTATTTTTCAAATTTTTAATCTCATTTTGATCAATGTGTGCATGAGAAGCATGATGAGATATATGAACAATTTTCTTTTTCTTTTTACAAACATTTTCCTTTTCTTTTTCACAAATTTTCTTTTTAAAGATTTATTTTCATGAAAAACAACTTCTTTTTGTTTTTCCACCAAATCAATCTTATTTTTCAAACCTTTATTTTCTTTTTCTAAGCATGCCATTTTATTTTCTAATGAATCTTTATAATTAAGCATGGCATCAAAATTCTTTTTCAAATTCTTGTTATCTTTTTCTAAACATGCAATGTTACTTCTAAATGAATCTTGTTCCTTATGCATGCATGCAATGTCCTTTTTCAAATTTTTATTTTCTTTCTTAATTATGTCATGTCTCTCAAGCAATAATTGACAAAATGTAGAGAGCTCATCATATGACATACTATCATCATCGGATTCGGAGTTTACCTCAAGGGGGTTATCCCCTTGGACCATATAGCATACGTTGGAGATGTCGCTTCCAACGTCCGAATCGCTCCCCGCATAATATAAGTCCTTTTCGCCAAGGGAGGTGATGATGTTCCAAGCTACAAAAGCCGATTCAACATTAGAAACCCTAGATAAATAATCATCATTTAGGGTTGACTTAATAGCATGAAGGGCTTTTGCATTAGCCTCAATGTTCTTACCATTTAAGCAATATTCTTTATTAGTTGTGGCAAGATATACACTAAGGCCAAGTCCTTTGAGGAACAAAGACATCTTAACCTTCCAAATTTGGATGTTAAGAGTGTCAAAGGTGGGTGGTGACATGAAGTCCATGGTGTGTGTACAAAATATTGTGATTAGCCTAAAGGAGGATCTTTAACTCTAGGTTGTTAGACCCAATATCAAGAGCACTTGGCTCTGATACCAATTGTAAGATCACCTAGAGGGGGGGTGAATAGGTGATGGCTAATCTAATGGTCACTTGTGAACAAATAATGCGGAATTAAAACTAAGTTGACCAAATTAAACTTCTTTTAATTGAACACTTATGTATAACACAAGAGTGTTGCCGAATTCCCCTTGCGAGGCTCTGGACAAACTCCTCTAGATTCCCCTTGAATGGGTTGAGGTGCCGCGTTGGCTCTCTTGGTTGAATACTAGTGTTAACAAGCAATCCCACGCAAGTATATAACAATATAAGCACAAGGGTATATCAAGCATGTAAAGTAAAGACAATGTAAGTAATGCAAGATATAAAAGAGACTAAGTGAGAAAGAGAGCAAGAGTGAGCAATCGCAAACACAAGGGTATGTTTCGAGGTTCGAGCACACTTGCTCTACATCCCCGCCTTCGACACACGAAGGATTTCCACTATGCAAGATCCCAATGGATCTCTCCCCGGTGCCGCAACACCTACAAGCCCTCGGACTCCCAAGTCCCGTACACACGCAAGTCCACCGACTCGCCGAGGCCGCACCTCAAACCAAAGAGTTCACAACCGAACTCAACCACCAACGAGCACACTTGCCCGTATCCTCAAAGAACAAAGAAAAATCTCTTTGATGATCACAACACTTGATCACCTAAAGAGCACTCTCACTACAACACACCTATAGGAATATCTAGCAATGGATAGCTCAAGTGTGGTGTGAGAAAAGCAAGGAAAGACTATGGTGAAAATCTCAAAGAATCACTAAAACACTCTCTTGATAAAAACTCCCTTTAAGATGGGAAGTATTTGCACTCAATTATGTGGAGAGAACTTCTGAAATCAGTTGGAAAAACTAGCTCAAAGGTCTCCAAAATCTTCTACTAAAAACAGTTGACAAGACCCCTTTTATAGGCTGTCAGAAAATAGAGCCGTTGGGGCTCTGTCAGTGCTACCGGTCGACCGGTCCGGTCGACCGCCAACAGTCAAAATCCGACCGTTGGAGCCTCCGGTCGACCGACCCGGTCGACCGAGCAACTGGAGAAGAGAGTAAACTCTCTGTCGGTCGACCGGCCCGGTCGACCGAGATTTCCTGAGAGCAAAGCTCTCTGAAGCGGTCGACCGGCACGGTCGACCGTTCTCCAGTGCACACAGGCGTGCACGTCTGTGCACGTCCGGTCGACCGGTCCGGTCGACCGGACCAGCCTGTCAGGCCAGTTCTGGGTCTGCACAGTTAAGGGATTAGGAAATAGGTCTTTTAACTTAATAAAAATCCCATAAATTCACAGTAAATCTAAAAAATAGTTTTAATCACAATAAAAACTGTTTTTCTAAAAATATGTTTTTCTAAAACTTGTTTTTCCATAACTTCACAAAATACAAAAAAACAAGATATTTGAGTTCATTTTAAAGCATAGTGTGTATGGATATGATCCACTACACAATCAATATGAAATATCTATGTTTTTGACATTAAAGCTCTAATCATGATTTTGGTTTAAAGATATGAACTATGAAATACCAAAATCCAAGATAAATATTTTGTCACAAAGAAAAATCTTTTTCTAAATAAAAATTCTTTTCTAAACATAAAATTCTTTTATGAAAGCAATTCTATCAAGAGTTCTATCAAGAGTGTGTGTGTGATATAGACTTGAGCAATCCACCAACTATCTATCCTTTACATTTTTTCTAAAACAAAAACAAAATCTTATACCTAGACACAAGTCTTCATCTTCTTGAAGTCTTCACTTGAAGGCTTCTCATCTTCTTGACTTGGTCCAAGCTTGATCCAAAGCTCCTTGGATCACCCGGTGCTAGCTCCAAATCTTGACATTTAATCCTTTGTTGAGCTTTGCACCTACTAAGATCTTGATAAAGAATCTGTCACTAATTAAACAAGATCATTAGCAAATATAACTACATGAGTTGATCATCATCAAAACTAGAGTGATAGGCCTTTGGGCCAACAATCTCCCCCTTTTTGATGATGACAAAACTCATGGAGTTATATATGCATGGATTAAAGTAAAGCTTCAAAGAAGCTCCCCCTTAACTCATGCATAGACATAAATAATAAGATATGGCAATGAAGCATATGACATGTATGCAAATGTAGGAGATGCAATCATATAAATCAAATCTTAAATCAAATCTTTTTCTCCTATTTGCAAATCAAAGACATATATGCATAAAACATAAATCTTACTCCCCCTTAAGCAAGGAAGACATGCATATATCACAAATACTTACAAATACTTCTCCCCTTTTTGTCAATCATCAACAAAGGGTTCAAAGTAAAAATACATCAAACAAATTTTCTCCCCCCTTTTGTCAAAAACAATGAAATCAAAGAGGGGTAATCAAAACAATCAATAAAATTTATATGCGATATAAATTCATGAAGAGGAAGACGCTAAGTTAGCTTCCCTACACATATGCATTACATGAAGAAGGGATGATAAGCCCCAATTCACATAACACATATTATGTAATGAATAAGAGGAGATGTGAAGCTCCCCCTACACACGTGTACCACATAAAGAAGAGATGTGAAGCTCTTCAATACACAATACACTAATCATGAATCTATATGCATATAGTCAATACAAATCAAAACTTTGAATATTTTCTTTAAATAAAATTTTGAGTTTTTCTTATGAAAACAAAATTTTGAAATCTTAAAATACACAACTTTCTTTTAAGGTACCAAATGTAGAACAATCAAATTTTGAATTTTGATACCAATTTTGAAATACAATGCATAAGCTTTAAAATAAATAAGATTTGAAGTAAGCTTAGCATTAACAACTATTGTGCTTTCAAATATAAATCCATTTTAATACAAGCACACAACAATCATATATATGTATGAAAAGAGTATACCAATTTAAGTAGAGACATACATATATGAAAGAACAACATATGAGTATACACAATAAGAGGTCATATTGATACCAATTGAAAATATCCAATGATACCAATTGAAAATTAAGCTTAAGTGTATATATCATAAAATCTACCACATGAAGAATTCGAACTAGTTAAATGAAGGTGTTTAACAACTAGTACGGAATCCTTCAATCAAGGAATAAGTCAAAAGTTTTTCATGAAATATCAATGAAACACAAGGCACTAAAAAGCACTCTATCCATAAAGTCCATATCAAAAAGAAGTGAGTGTGATAGTGTTATGTGGAACATGGTATCATGAAAAATAGAAATAAAACTCAATATTCCTTAAAATTTTGAAATCATGAAATCCATCACAAAAATTTTTTTTATTAAAAATTAAAATTTATATTTCAAGATATATGTATGTTTTGACAAGACATTAAGTATACATACATATCCTTAAAACACAATTGAGTCCATATATAGATTTGCATGAAAGGCAAATGACTCAAGAGGTATCCATGTATATCTTAATGTTTTGGCAAGACAAACATATACATGAAATGAAAGCACATGATCATAGCATAAATCCAAAATGGGAATACAAGTTTAAAATGTAATAATCATCAAAACTTAGGCTATACTAACACACCTATTGGGCACAAATAAGCATTCAAACCCAATCATATATAGATTTATTTGTGATCCATAATGTGTATAAGTATAAATCCAAGTGTTGACAAATGCTAACATTTAAACTAATATTCAAATCAAGAAGCATCAAATAAATTTTGAGAATACAAAAGAATTTATCCATATGATTAAAAATAGGATCATGTGAATTAATTTGAAGAATAGATAACTAGTTTAAATGGATTTTTGACAAACTAGTTAAAGATCCTTCAAAAATACAAAGTCAAATGTTTTCCATGAAAAATACTAAATACATGCAAGTTTAAGCACTCATAGTCCATAAAGCTCAAAAATATTTTGTATCATAAAGATGAGTGTTCAAAAGATCATGTAAATAGCATTATTATGAAAATAGTCATTCAAGCTCAAAAAGATCATAAATCACATGAAAAATCATTTTTTTTTTATTATTTATTTAAAATACTAATCTTCATGGTATATGTATGATTTATCCAATTCTAACAACATGCATACATATCCCAAATATGAAAAGAGTCCAATATATATTGCATGAAGGCAAATGACTCAAGGGGTATACATGTATATTTATTAGATTTGAATTAAACACACATATACATGAAGTAAGATCAAAGATAGGCATAACAAGTATAAATGACCGAATCATCAAAACTAGCCTATACACATGCATATAGTGGATACAAATGAGCATGAAGTTCAAATATATATGAGTCAATTGTAGTTCACTATTCATATATGTATAAATGCAAGTTTTGACACATTCTACATTTAAGCATGTAAATGCCACATGAAGCACATAAAATCTTAAAACATGAACATGCTATGAATGATATTATGAAAATAAAAGCATGTACATAAATAAAATAGGAGTTTAGAAATTGTTACCAACTCCAAAACTCCAAGCATGGTGGTCTTTCCCACCAAAATCTCCTTGATAGCAATGCATCCAAAAGTTTGTCCATCATGTCCATTGCATCCGCTATCAAGGCACCAATCCTCTCACGTTTTGTGAGAGCCCTCACCTACATCAAAATCAAAGGGTGGGGGTTTTGGTACCCATACTTTCTTGGGTCCTTTGGGGTTAGCTTTATTGTAAGGATCCCAAAATCTTTTATACTTAGCAAAATATAAATGAGGTTTCTTATCAAAACAAAATTTTGCTAAATGGCCTTTGCGGCCACAATGTGTACATACGTACACCTTAGTATACTTATGAGTGGGAGTGTGAGCATGATGTGCATCATAAGCATGTGCATGATGTGAATGTGCATGAGTATGAGGAACTTGTTTCTTTTGAAACAAGGATTCCAATCTAGTATGATTGAATGCACATGAGCTCAAATTAGAGCTCAAATTATCAATTTTATTTTTCAAATTTTTAATCTCATTTTGATCAATGTGTGCATGAGAAGCATGATGAGATATATGAACAATTTTCTTTTTCTTTTTACAAACATTTTCCTTTTCTTTTTCACAAATTTTTCTTTTTAAAGATTTATTTTCATGAAAAACAACTTCTTTTGTTTTTCCACCAAATCAATCTTATTTTTCAAACCTTTATTTTCTTTTTCTAAGCATGCCATTTTATTTTCTAATGAATCTTTATAATTAAGCATGGCATCAAAATTCTTTTTCAAATTCTTGTTATCTTTTTCTAAACATGCAATGTTACTTCTAAATGAATCTTGTTCCTTATGCATGCATGCAATGTCCTTTTTCAAATTTTTATTTTCTTTCTTAATTATGTCATGTCTCTCAAGCAATAATTGACAAAATGTAGAGAGCTCATCATATGACATACTATCATCATCGGATTCGGAGTTTACCTCAAGGGGGTTATCCCCTTGGACCATATAGCATACGTTGGAGATGTCGCTTCCAACGTCCGAATCGCTCCCCGCATAATATAAGTCCTTTTCGCCAAGGGAGGTGATGATGTTCCAAGCTACAAAAGCCGATTCAACATTAGAAACCCTAGATAAATAATCATCATTTAGGTTGACTTAATAGCATGAAGGGCTTTTGCATTAGCCTCAATGTTCTTACCATTTAAGCAATATTCTTTATTAGTTGTGGCAAGATATACACTAAGGCCAAGTCCTTTGAGGAACAAAGACATCTTAACCTTCCAAATTTGGATGTTAAGAGTGTCAAAGGTGGGTGGTGACATGAAGTCCATGGTGTGTGTACAAAATATTGTGATTAGCCTAAAGGAGGATCTTTAACTCTAGGTTGTTAGACCCAATATCAAGAGCACTTGGCTCTGATACCAATTATAAGATCACCTAGAGGGGGGGTGAATAGGTGATGGCTAATCTAATGGTCACTTGTGAACAAATAATGCGGAATTAAAACTAAGTTGACCAAATTAAACTTCTTTTAATTGAACACTTATGTATAACACAAGAGTGTTGCCGAATTCCCCTTGCGAGGCTCTGGACAAACTCCTCTAGATTCCCTTGAATGGGTTGAGGTGCCGCGTTGGCTCTCTTGGTTGAATACTAGTGTTAACAAGCAATCCCACGCAAGTATATAACAATATAAGCACAAGGGTATATCAAGCATGTAAAGTAAAGACAATGTAAGTAATGCAAGATATAAAAGAGACTAAGTGAGAAAGAGAGCAAGAGTGAGCAATCGCAAACACAAGGGTATGTTTCGAGGTTCGAGCACACTTGCTCTACATCCCCGCCTTCGACACACGAAGGATTTCCACTATGCAAGATCCCAATGGATCTCTCCCCGGTGCCGCAACACCTACAAGCCCTCGGACTCCCAAGTCCCGTACACACGCAAGTCCACCGACTCGCCGAGGCCGCACCTCAAACCAAAGAGTTCACAACCGAACTCAACCACCAACGAGCACACTTGCCCGTATCCTCAAAGAACAAAGAAAAATCTCTTTGATGATCACAACACTTGATCACCTAAAGAGCACTCTCACTACAACACACCTATAGGAATATCTAGCAATGGATAGCTCAAGTGTGGTGTGAGAAAAGCAAGGAAAGACTATGGTGAAAATCTCAAAGAATCACTAAAACACTCTCTTGATAAAAACTCCCTTTAAGATGGGAAGTATTTGCACTCAATTATGTGGAGAGAACTTCTGAAATCAGTTGGAAAAACTAGCTCAAAGGTCTCCAAAATCTTCTACTAAAAACAGTTGACAAGACCCCCTTTTATAGGCTGTCAGAAAATAGAGCCGTTGGGGCTCTGTCAGTGCTACCGGTCGACCGGTCCGGTCGACCGCCAACAGTCAAAATCCGACCGTTGGAGCCTCCGGTCGACCGACCCGGTCGACCGAGCAACTGGAGAAGAGAGTAAACTCTCTGTCGGTCGACCGGCCCGGTCGACCGAGATTTCCTGAGAGCAAAGCTCTCTGAAGCGGTCGACCGGCACGGTCGACCGTTCTCCAGTGCACACAGGCGTGCACGTCTGTGCACGTCCGGTCGACCGGTCCGGTCGACCGGACCAGCCTGTCAGGCCAGTTCTGGGTCTGCACAGTTAAGGGATTAGGAAATAGGTCTTTTAACTTAATAAAAATCCCATAAATTTACAGTAAATCTAAAAAATAGTTTTAATCACAATAAAAACTGTTTTTCTAAAAATATGTTTTTCTAAAACTTGTTTTTCCATAACTTCACAAAATACAAAAAACAAGATATTTGAGTTCATTTTAAAGCATAGTGTGTATGGATATGATCCACTACACAATCAATATGAAATATCTATGTTTTTGACATTAAAGCTCTAATCATGATTTTGGTTTAAAGATATGAACTATGAAATACCAAAATCCAAGATAAATATTTTGTCACAAAGAAAATCTTTTTCTAAATAAAAATTCTTTTCTAAACAAAAATTCTTTTATGAAAGCAATTCTATCAAGAGTTCTATCAAGAGTGTGTGTGTGATATAGACTTGAGCAATCCACCAACTATCTATCCTTTACATTTTTTCTAAAACAAAAACAAAATCTTATACCTAGACACAAGTCTTCATCTTCTTGAAGTCTTCACTTGAAGGCTTCTCATCTTCTTGACTTGGTCCAAGCTTGATCCAAAGCTCCTTGGATCACCCGGTGCTAGCTCCAAATCTTGACATTTAATCCTTTGTTGAGCTTTGCACCTACTAAGATCTTGATAAAGAATCTGTCACTAATTAAACAAGATCATTAGCAAATATAACTACATGAGTTGATCATCATCAAAACTAGAGTGATAGGCCTTTGGGCCAACAATCTCCCCCTTTTTGATGATGACAAAACTCATGGAGTTATATATGCATGGATTAAAGTAAAGCTTCAAAGAAGCTCCCCCTTAACTCATGCATAGACATAAATAATAAGATATGGCAATGAAGCATATGACATGTATGCAAATGTAGGAGATGCAATCATATAAATCAAATCTTAAATCAAATCTTTTTCTCCTATTTGCAAATCAAAGACATATATGCATAAAACATAAATCTTACTCCCCCTTAAGCAAGGAAGACATGCATATATCACAAATACTTACAAATACTTCTCCCCCTTTTTGTCAATCATCAACAAAGGGTTCAAAGTAAAAATACATCAAACAAATTTTCTCCCCCCTTTTGTCAAAAACAATGAAATCAAAGAGGGGTAATCAAAACAATCAATAAAATTTATATGCGATATAAATTCATGAAGAGGAAGACGCTAAGTTAGCTTCCCTACACATATGCATTACATGAAGAAGGGATGATAAGCCCCAATTCACATAACACATATTATGTAATGAATAAGAGGAGATGTGAAGCTCCCCCTACACACGTGTACCACATAAAGAAGAGATGTGAAGCTCTTCAATACACAATACACTAATCATGAATCTATATGCATATAGTCAATACAAATCAAAACTTTGAATATTTTCTTTAAATAAAATTTTGAGTTTTTCTTATGAAAACAAAATTTTGAAATCTTAAAATACACAACTTTCTTTTAAGGTACCAAATGTAGAACAATCAAATTTTGAATTTTGATACCAATTTTGAAATACAATGCATAAGCTTTAAAATAAATAAGATTTGAAGTAAGCTTAGCATTAACAACTATTGTGCTTTCAAATATAAATCCATTTTAATACAAGCACACAACAATCATATATATGTATGAAAAGAGTATACCAATTTAAGTAGAGACATACATATATGAAAGAACAACATATGAGTATACACAATAAGAGGTCATATTGATACCAATTGAAAATATCCAATGATACCAATTGAAAATTAAGCTTAAGTGTATATATCATAAAATCTACCACATGAAGAATTCGAACTAGTTAAATGAAGGTGTTTAACAACTAGTACGGAATCCTTCAATCAAGGAATAAGTCAAAAGTTTTTCATGAAATATCAATGAAACACAAGGCACTAAAAAGCACTCTATCCATAAAGTCCATATCAAAAAGAAGTGAGTGTGATAGTGTTATGTGGAACATGGTATCATGAAAAATAGAAATAAAACTCAATATTCCTTAAAATTTTGAAATCATGAAATCCATCACAAAAATTTTTTTATTAAAAATTAAAATTTATATTTCAAGATATATGTATGTTTTGACAAGACATTAAGTATACATATATATCCTTAAAACACAATTGAGTCCATATATAGATTTGCATGAAAGGCAAATGACTCAAGAGGTATCCATGTATATCTTAATGTTTTGGCAAGACAAACATATACATGAAATGAAAGCACATGATCATAGCATAAATCCAAAATGGGAATACAAGTTTAAAATGTAATAATCATCAAAACTTAGGCTATACTAACACACCTATGGGCACAAATAAGCATTCAAACCCAATCATATATAGATTTATTTGTGATCCATAATGTGTATAAGTATAAATCCAAGTGTTGACAAATGCTAACATTTAAACTAATATTCAAATCAGAAGCATCAAATAAATTTTGAGAATACAAAAGAATTTATCCATATGATTAAAAATAGGATCATGTGAATTAATTTGAAGAATAGATAACTAGTTTAAATGGATTTTTGACAAACTAGTTAAAGATCCTTCAAAAATACAAAGTCAAATGTTTTCCATGAAAAATACTAAATACATGCAAGTTTAAGCACTCATAGTCCATAAAGCTCAAAAATATTTTGTATCATAAAGATGAGTGTTCAAAGATCATGTAAATAGCATTATTATGAAAATAGTCATTCAAGCTCAAAAAGATCATAAATCACATGAAAAATCATTTTTTTTTATTATTTATTTAAAATACTAATCTTCATGGTATATGTATGATTTATCCAATTCTAACAACATGCATACATATCCCAAATATGAAAAGAGTCCAATATATATTGCATGAAGGCAAATGACTCAAGGGGTATACATGTATATTTATTAGATTTGAATTAAACACACATATACATGAAGTAAGATCAAAGATAGGCATAACAAGTATAAATGACCGAATCATCAAAACTAGCCTATACACATGCATATAGTGGATACAAATGAGCATGAAGTTCAAATATATATGAGTCAATTGTAGTTCACTATTCATATATGTATAAATGCAAGTTTTGACACATTCTACATTTAAGCATGTAAATGCCACATGAAGCACATAAAATCTTAAAACATGAACATGCTATGAATGATATTATGAAAATAAAAGCATGTACATAAATAAAATAGGAGTTTAGAAATTGTTACCAACTCCAAAACTCCAAGCATGGTGGTCTTTCCCACCAAAATCTCCTTGATAGCAATGCATCTAAAAGTTTGTCCATCATGTCCATTGCATCCGCTATCAAGGCACCAATCCTCTCACGTTTTGTGAGAGCCCTCACCTACATCAAAATCAAAGGGTGGGGGTTTTGGTACCCATACTTTCTTGGGTCCTTTGGGGTTAGCTTTATTGTAAGGATCCCAAAATCTTTTATACTTAGCAAAATATAAATGAGGTTTCTTATCAAAACAAAATTTTGCTAAATGGCCTTTGCGGCCACAATGTGTACATACGTACACCTTAGTATACTTATGAGTGGGAGTGTGAGCATGATGTGCATCATAAGCATGTGCATGATGTGAATGTGCATGAGTATGAGGAACTTGTTTCTTTTGAAACAAGGATTCCAATCTAGTATGATTGAATGCACATGAGCTCAAATTAGAGCTCAAATTATCAATTTTATTTTTCAAATTTTTAATCTCATTTTGATCAATGTGTGCATGAGAAGCATGATGAGATATATGAACAATTTTCTTTTTCTTTTTACAAACATTTTCCTTTTCTTTTTCACAAATTTTTCTTTTTAAAGATTTATTTTCATGAAAAACAACTTCTTTTTGTTTTTCCACCAAATCAATCTTATTTTTCAAACTTTATTTTCTTTTTCTAAGCATGCCATTTTATTTTCTAATGAATCTTTATAATTAAGCATGGCATCAAAATTCTTTTTCAAATTCTTGTTATCTTTTTCTAAACATGCAATGTTACTTCTAAATGAATCTTGTTCCTTATGCATGCATGCAATGTCCTTTTTCAAATTTTTATTTTCTTTCTTAATTATGTCATGTCTCTCAAGCAATAATTGACAAAATGTAGAGAGCTCATCATATGACATACTATCATCATCGGATTCGGAGTTTACCTCAAGGGGGTTATCCCCTTGGACCATATAGCATACGTTGGAGATGTCGCTTCCAATGTCCGAATCGCTCCCCGCATAATATAAGTCCTTTTCGCCAAGGGAGGTGATGATGTTCCAAGCTACAAAAGCCGATTCAACATTAGAAACCCTAAATAAATAATCATCATTTATGGTTGACTTAATAGCATGAAGGGCTTTTGCATTAGCCTCAATGTTCTTACCATTTAAGCAATATTCTTTATTAGTTGTGGCAAGATATACACTAAGGCCAAGTCCTTTGAGGAACAAAGACATCTTAACCTTCCAAATTTGGATGTTAAGAGTGTCAAAGGTGGGTGGTGACATGAAGTCCATGGTGTGTGTACAAAATATTGTGATTAGCCTAAAGGAGGATCTTTAACTCTAGGTTGTTAGACCCAATATCAAGAGCACTTGGCTCTGATACCAATTATAAGATCACCTAGAGGGGGGGTGAATAGGTGATGGCTAATCTAATGGTCACTTGTGAACAAATAATGCGGAATTAAAACTAAGTTGACCAAATTAAACTTCTTTTAATTGAACACTTATGTATAACACAAGAGTGTTGCCGAATTCCCCTTGCGAGGCTCTGGACAAACTCCTCTAGATTCCCCTTGAATGGGTTGAGGTGCCGCGTTGGCTCTCTTGGTTGAATACTAGTGTTAACAAGCAATCCCACGCAAGTATATAACAATATAAGCACAAGGGTATATCAAGCATGTAAAGTAAAGACAATGTAAGTAATGCAAGATATAAAAGAGACTAAGTGAGAAAGAGAGCAAGAGTGAGCAATCGCAAACACAAGGGTATGTTTCGAGGTTCGAGCACACTTGCTCTACATCCCCGCCTTCGACACACGAAGGATTTCCACTATGCAAGATCCCAATGGATCTCTCCCCGGTGCCGCAACACCTACAAGCCCTCGGACTCCCAAGTCCCGTACACACGCAAGTCCACCGACTCGCCGAGGCCGCACCTCAAACCAAAGAGTTCACAACCGAACTCAACCACCAACGAGCACACTTGCCCGTATCCTCAAAGAACAAAGAAAAATCTCTTTGATGATCACAACACTTGATCACCTAAAGAGCACTCTCACTACAACACACCTATAGGAATATCTAGCAATGGATAGCTCAAGTGTGGTGTGAGAAAAGCAAGGAAAGACTATGGTGAAAATCTCAAAGAATCACTAAAACACTCTCTTGATAAAAACTCCCTTTAAGATGGGAAGTATTTGCACTCAATTATGTGGAGAGAACTTCTGAAATCAGTTGGAAAAACTAGCTCAAAGGTCTCCAAAATCTTCTACTAAAAACAGTTGACAAGACCCCCTTTTATAGGCTGTCAGAAAATAGAGCCGTTGGGGCTCTGTCAGTGCTACCGGTCGACCGGTCCGGTCGACCGCCAACAGTCAAAATCCGACCGTTGGAGCCTCCGGTCGACCGACCCGGTCGACCGAGCAACTGGAGAAGAGAGTAAACTCTCTGTCGGTCGACCGGCCCGGTCGACCGAGATTTCCTGAGAGCAAAGCTCTCTGAAGCGGTCGACCGGCACGGTCGACCGTTCTCCAGTGCACACAGGCGTGCACGTCTGTGCACGTCCGGTCGACCGGTCCGGTCGACCGGACCAGCCTGTCAGGCCAGTTCTGGGTCTGCACAGTTAAGGGATTAGGAAATAGGTCTTTTAACTTAATAAAAATCCCATAAATTTACAGTAAATCTAAAAAATAGTTTTAATCACAATAAAAACTGTTTTTCTAAAATATGTTTTTCTAAAACTTGTTTTTCCATAACTTCACAAAATACAAAAAAACAAGATATTTGAGTTCATTTTAAAGCATAGTGTGTATGGATATGATCCACTACACAATCAATATGAAATATCTATGTTTTTGACATTAAAGCTCTAATCATGATTTGGTTTAAAGATATGAACTATGAAATACCAAAATCCAAGATAAATATTTTGTCACAAAGAAAAATCTTTTCTAAATAAAAATTCTTTTCTAAACATAAAATTCTTTTATGAAAGCAATTCTATCAAGAGTTCTATCAAGAGTGTGTGTGTGATATAGACTTGAGCAATCCACCAACTATCTATCCTTTACATTTTTTCTAAAACAAAAACAAAATCTTATACCTAGACACAAGTCTTCATCTTCTTGAAGTCTTCACTTGAAGGCTTCTCATCTTCTTGACTTGGTCCAAGCTTGATCCAAAGCTCCTTGGATCACCCGGTGCTAGCTTCAAATCTTGACATTTAATCCTTTGTTGAGCTTTGCACCTACTAAGATCTTGATAAAGAATCTGTCACTAATTAAACAAGATCATTAGCAAATATAACTACATGAGTTGATCATCATCAAAACTAGAGTGATAGGCCTTTGGGCCAACAATCTCCCCCTTTTTGATGATGACAAAACTCATGGAGTTATATATGCATGGATTAAAGTAAAGCTTCAAAGAAGCTCCCCCTTAACTCATGCATAGACATAAATAATAAGATATGGCAATGAAGCATATGACATGTATGCAAATGTAGGAGATGCAATCATATAAATCAAATCTTAAATCAAATCTTTTTCTCCTATTTGCAAATCAAAGACATATATGCATAAAACATAAATCTTACTCCCCTTAAGCAAGGAAGACATGCATATATCACAAATACTTACAAATACTTCTCCCCCTTTTTGTCAATCATCAACAAAGGGTTCAAAGTAAAAATACATCAAACAAATTTTCTCCCCCTTTTGTCAAAAACAATGAAATCAAAGAGGGGTAATCAAAACAATCAATAAAATTTATATGCGATATAAATTCATGAAGAGGAAGACGCTAAGTTAGCTTCCCTACACATATGCATTACATGAAGAAGGGATGATAAGCCCCAATTCACATAACACATATTATGTAATGAATAAGAGGAGATGTGAAGCTCCCCCTACACACGTGTACCACATAAAGAAGAGATGTGAAGCTCTTCAATACACAATACACTAATCATGAATCTATATGCATATAGTCAATACAAATCAAAACTTTGAATATTTTCTTTAAATAAAATTTTGAGTTTTTCTTATGAAAACAAAATTTTGAAATCTTAAAATACACAACTTTCTTTTAAGGTACCAAATGTAGAACAATCAAATTTTGAATTTTGATACCAATTTTGAAATACAATGCATAAGCTTTAAAATAAATAAGATTTGAAGTAAGCTTAGCATTAACAACTATTGTGCTTTCAAATATAAATCCATTTTAATACAAGCACACAACAATCATATATATGTATGAAAAGAGTATACCAATTTAAGTAGAGACATACATATATGAAAGAACAACATATGAGTATACACAATAAGAGGTCATATTGATACCAATTGAAAATATCCAATGATACCAATTGAAAATTAAGCTTAAGTGTATATATCATAAAATCTACCACATGAAGAATTCGAACTAGTTAAATGAAGGTGTTTAACAACTAGTACGGAATCCTTCAATCAAGGAATAAGTCAAAAGTTTTTCATGAAATATCAATGAAACACAAGGCACTAAAAAGCACTCTATCCATAAAGTCCATATCAAAAAGAAGTGAGTGTGATAGTGTTATGTGGAACATGGTATCATGAAAAATAGAAATAAAACTCAATATTCCTTAAAATTTTGAAATCATGAAATCCATCACAAATTTTTTTTTATTAAAAATTAAAATTTATATTTCAAGATATATGTATGTTTTGACAAGACATTAAGTATACATACATATCCTTAAAACACAATTGAGTCCATATATAGATTTGCATGAAAGGCAAATGACTCAAGAGGTATCCATGTATATCTTAATGTTTTGGCAAGACAAACATATACATGAAATGAAAGCACATGATCATAGCATAAATCCAAAATGGGAATACAAGTTTAAAATGTAATAATCATCAAAACTTAGGCTATACTAACACACCTATTGGGCACAAATAAGCATTCAAACCCAATCATATATAGATTTATTTGTGATCCATAATGTGTATAAGTATAAATCCAAGTGTTGACAAATGCTAACATTTAAACTAATATTCAAATCAAGAAGCATCAAATAAATTTTGAGAATACAAAAGAATTTATCCATATGATTAAAAATAGGATCATGTGAATTAATTTGAAGAATAGATAACTAGTTTAAATGGATTTTTGACAAACTAGTTAAAGATCCTTCAAAAATACAAAGTCAAATGTTTTCCATGAAAAATACTAAATACATGCAAGTTTAAGCACTCATAGTCCATAAAGCTCAAAAATATTTTGTATCATAAAGATGAGTGTTCAAAAGATCATGTAAATAGCATTATTATGAAAATAGTCATTCAAGCTCAAAAAGATCATAAATCACATGAAAAATCATTTTTTTATTATTATTTATTTAAAATACTAATCTTCATGGTATATGTATGATTTATCCAATTCTAACAACATGCATACATATCCCAAATATGAAAAGAGTCCAATATATATTGCATGAAGGCAAATGACTCAAGGGGTATACATGTATATTTATTAGATTTGAATTAAACACACATATACATGAAGTAAGATCAAAGATAGGCATAACAAGTATAAATGACCGAATCATCAAAACTAGCCTATACACATGCATATAGTGGATACAAATGAGCATGAAGTTCAAATATATATGAGTCAATTGTAGTTCACTATTCATATATGTATAAATGCAAGTTTTGACACATTCTACATTTAAGCATGTAAATGCCACATGAAGCACATAAAATCTTAAAACATGAACATGCTATGAATGATATTATGAAAATAAAAGCATGTACATAAATAAAATAGGAGTTTAGAAATTGTTACCAACTCCAAAACTCCAAGCATGGTGGTCTTTCCCACCAAAATCTCCTTGATAGCAATGCATCCAAAAGTTTGTCCATCATGTCCATTGCATCCGCTATCAAGGCACCAATCCTCTCACGTTTTGTGAGAGCCCTCACCTACATCAAAATCAAAGGGTGGGGGTTTTGGTACCCATACTTTCTTGGGTCCTTTGGGGTTAGCTTTATTGTAAGGATCCCAAAATCTTTTATACTTAGCAAAATATAAATGAGGTTTCTTATCAAAACAAAATTTTGCTAAATGGCCTTTGCGGCCACAATGTGTACATACGTACACCTTAGTATACTTATGAGTGGGAGTGTGAGCATGATGTGCATCATAAGCATGTGCATGATGTGAATGTGCATGAGTATGAGGAACTTGTTTCTTTTGAAACAAGGATTCCAATCTAGTATGATTGAATGCACATGAGCTCAAATTAGAGCTCAAATTATCAATTTTATTTTTCAAATTTTTAATCTCATTTTGATCAATGTGTGCATGAGAAGCATGATGAGATATATGAACAATTTTCTTTTTCTTTTTACAAACATTTTCCTTTTCTTTTTCACAAATTTTTCTTTTTAAAGATTTATTTTCATGAAAAACAACTTCTTTTTGTTTTTCCACCAAATCAATCTTATTTTTCAAACCTTTATTTTCTTTTTCTAAGCATGCCATTTTATTTTCTAATGAATCTTTATAATTAAGCATGGCATCAAAATTCTTTTTCAAATTCTTGTTATCTTTTTCTAAACATGCAATGTTACTTCTAAATGAATCTTGTTCCTTATGCATGCATGCAATGTCCTTTTTCAAATTTTATTTTCTTTCTTAATTATGTCATGTCTCTCAAGCAATAATTGACAAAATGTAGAGAGCTCATCATATGACATACTATCATCATCGGATTCGGAGTTTACCTCAAGGGGGTTATCCCCTTGGACCATATAGCATACGTTGGAGATGTCGCTTCCAACGTCCGAATCGCTCCCCGCATAATATAAGTCCTTTTCGCCAAGGGAGGTGATGATGTTCCAAGCTACAAAAGCCGATTCAACATTAGAAACCCTAAATAAATAATCATCATTTAGGGTTGACTTAATAGCATGAAGGGCTTTTGCATTAGCCTCAATGTTCTTACCATTTAAGCAATATTCTTTATTAGTTGTGGCAAGATATACACTAAGGCCAAGTCCTTTGAGGAACAAAGACATCTTAACCTTCCAAATTTGGATGTTAAGAGTGTCAAAGGTGGGTGGTGACATGAAGTCCATGGTGTGTGTACAAAATATTGTGATTAGCCTAAAGGAGGATCTTTAACTCTAGGTTGTTAGACCCAATATCAAGAGCACTTGGCTCTGATACCAATTGTAAGATCACCTAGAGGGGGGGTGAATAGGTGATGGCTAATCTAATGGTCACTTGTGAACAAATAATGCGGAATTAAAACTAAGTTGACCAAATTAAACTTCTTTTAATTGAAAACTTATGTATAACACAAGAGTGTTGCCGAATTCCCCTTGCGAGGCTCTGGACAAACTCCTCTAGATTCCCCTTGAATGGGTTGAGGTGCCGCGTTGGCTCTCTTGGTTGAATACTAGTGTTAACAAGCAATCCCACGCAAGTATATAACAATATAAGCACAAGGGTATATCAAGCATGTAAAGTAAAGACAATGTAAGTAATGCAAGATATAAAAGAGACTAAGTGAGAAAGAGAGCAAGAGTGAGCAATCGCAAACACAAGGGTATGTTTCGAGGTTCGAGCACACTTGCTCTACATCCCCGCCTTCGACACACGAAGGATTTCCACTATGCAAGATCCCAATGGATCTCTCCCCGGTGCCGCAACACCTACAAGCCCTCGGACTCCCAAGTCCCGTACACACGCAAGTCCACCGACTCGCCGAGGCCGCACCTCAAACCAAAGAGTTCACAACCGAACTCAACCACCAACGAGCACACTTGCCCGTATCCTCAAAGAACAAAGAAAAATCTCTTTGATGATCACAACACTTGATCACCTAAAGAGCACTCTCACTACAACACACCTATAGGAATATCTAGCAATGGATAGCTCAAGTGTGGTGTGAGAAAAGCAAGGAAAGACTATGGTGAAAATCTCAAAGAATCACTAAAACACTCTCTTGATAAAAACTCCCTTTAAGATGGGAAGTATTTGCACTCAATTATGTGGAGAGAACTTCTGAAATCAGTTGGAAAAACTAGCTCAAAGGTCTCCAAAATCTTCTACTAAAAACAGTTGACAAGACCCCCTTTTATAGGCTGTCAGAAAATAGAGCCGTTGGGGCTCTGTCAGTGCTACCGGTCGACCGGTCCGGTCGACCGCCAACAGTCAAAATCCGACCGTTGGAGCCTCCGGTCGACCGACCCGGTCGACCGAGCAACTGGAGAAGAGAGTAAACTCTCTGTCGGTCGACCGGCCCGGTCGACCGAGATTTCCTGAGAGCAAAGCTCTCTGAAGCGGTCGACCGGCGCGGTCGACCGTTCTCCAGTGCACACAGGCGTGCACGTCTGTGCACGTCCGGTCGACCGGTCCGGTCGACCGGACCAGCCTGTCAGGCCAGTTCTGGGTCTGCACAGTTAAGGGATTAGGAAATAGGTCTTTTAACTTAATAAAAATCCCATAAATTCACAGTAAATCTAAAAAATAGTTTTAATCACAATAAAAACTGTTTTTCTAAAAATATGTTTTTCTAAAACTTGTTTTTCCATAACTTCACAAAATACAAAAAAACAAGATATTTGAGTTCATTTTAAAGCATAGTGTGTATGGATATGATCCACTACACAATCAATATGAAATATCTATGTTTTTGACATTAAAGCTCTAATCATGATTTTGGTTTAAAGATATGAACTATGAAATACCAAAATCCAAGATAAATATTTTGTCACAAAGAAAAATCTTTTTCTAAATAAAAATTCTTTTCTAAACATAAAATTCTTTTATGAAAGCAATTCTATCAAGAGTTCTATCAAGAGTGTGTGTGTGATATAGACTTGAGCAATCCACCAACTATCTATCCTTTACATTTTTTCTAAAACAAAAACAAAATCTTATACCTAGACACAAGTCTTCATCTTCTTGAAGTCTTCACTTGAAGGCTTCTCATCTTCTTGACTTGGTCCAAGCTTGATCCAAAGCTCCTTGGATCACCCCGTGCTAGCTCCAAATCTTGACATTTAATCCTTTGTTGAGCTTTGCACCTACTAAGATCTTGATAAAGAATCTGTCACTAATTAAACAAGATCATTAGCAAATATAACTACATGAGTTGATCATCATCAAAACTAGAGTGATAGGCCTTTGGGCCAACAATCTCCCCCTTTTTGATGATGACAAAACTCATGGAGTTATATATGCATGGATTAAAGTAAAGCTTCAAAGAAGCTCCCCCTTAACTCATGCATAGACATAAATAATAAGATATGGCAATGAAGCATATGACATGTATGCAAATGTAGGAGATGCAATCATATAAATCAAATCTTAAATCAAATCTTTTTCTCCTATTTGCAAATCAAAGACATATATGCATAAAACATAAATCTTACTCCCCCTTAAGCAAGGAAGACATGCATATATCACAAATACTTACAAATACTTCTCCCCCTTTTTGTCAATCATCAACAAAGGGTTCAAAGTAAAAATACATCAAACAAATTTTCTCCCCCTTTTTGTCAAAAACAATGAAATCAAAGAGGGGTAATCAAAACAATCAATAAAATTTATATGCGATATAAATTCATGAAGAGGAAGACGCTAAGTTAGCTTCCCTACACATATGCATTACATGAAGAAGGGATGATAAGCCCCAATTCACATAACACATATTATGTAATGAATAAGAGGAGATGTGAAGCTCCCCCTACACACGTGTACCACATAAAGAAGAGATGTGAAGCTCTTCAATACACAATACACTAATCATGAATCTATATGCATATAGTCAATACAAATCAAAACTTTGAATATTTTCTTTAAATAAAATTTTGAGTTTTTCTTATGAAAACAAAATTTTGAAATATCTTAAAATACACAACTTTCTTTTAAGGTACCAAATGTAGAACAATCAAATTTTGAATTTTGATACCAATTTTGAAATACAATGCATAAGCTTTAAAATAAATAAGATTTGAAGTAAGCTTAGCATTAACAACTATTGTGCTTTCAAATATAAATCCATTTTAATACAAGCACACAACAATCATATATATATATGAAAAGAGTATACCAATTTAAGTAGAGACATACATATATGAAAGAACAACATATGAGTATACACAATAAGAGGTCATATTGATACCAATTGAAAATATCCAATGATACCAATTGAAAATTAAGCTTAAGTGTATATATCATAAAATCTACCACATGAAGAATTCGAACTAGTTAAATGAAGGTGTTTAACAACTAGTACGGAATCCTTCAATCAAGGAATAAGTCAAAAGTTTTTCATGAAATATCAATGAAACACAAGGCACTAAAAAGCACTCTATCCATAAAGTCCATATCAAAAAGAAGTGAGTGTGATAGTGTTATGTGGAACATGGTATCATGAAAAATAGAAATAAAACTCAATATTCCTTAAAATTTTGAAATCATGAAATCCATCACAAAATTTTTTTTATTAAAAATTAAAATTTATATTTCAAGATATATGTATGTTTTGACAAGACATTAAGTATACATACATATCCTTAAAACACAATTGAGTCCATATATAGATTTGCATGAAAGGCAAATGACTCAAGAGGTATCCATGTATATCTTAATGTTTTGGCAAGACAAACATATACATGAAATGAAAGCACATGATCATAGCATAAATCCAAAATGGGAATACAAGTTTAAAATGTAATAATCATCAAAACTTAGGCTATACTAACACACCTATTGGGCACAAATAAGCATTCAAACTCAATCATATATAGATTTATTTGTGATCCATAATGTGTATAAGTATAAATCCAAGTGTTGACAAATGCTAACATTTAAACTAATATTCAAATCAAGAAGCATCAAATAAATTTTGAGAATACAAAAGAATTTATCCATATGATTAAAAATAGGATCATGTGAATTAATTTGAAGAATAGATAACTAGTTTAAATGGATTTTTGACAAACTAGTTAAAGATCCTTCAAAAATACAAAGTCAAATGTTTTCCATGAAAAATACTAAATACATGCAAGTTTAAGCACTCATAGTCCATAAAGCTCAAAAATATTTTGTATCATAAAGATGAGTGTTCAAAAGATCATGTAAATAGCATTATTATGAAAATAGTCATTCAAGCTCAAAAAGATCATAAATCACATGAAAAATCATTTTTTTTATTATTATTTATTTAAAATACTAATCTTCATGGTATATGTATGATTTATCCAATTCTAACAACATGCATACATATCCCAAATATGAAAAGAGTCCAATATATATTGCATGAAGGCAAATGACTCAAGGGGTATACATGTATATTTATTAGATTTGAATTAAACACACATATACATGAAGTAAGATCAAAGATAGGCATAACAAGTATAAATGACCGAATCATCAAAACTAGCCTATACACATGCATATAGTGGATACAAATGAGCATGAAGTTCAAATATATATGAGTCAATTGTAGTTCACTATTCATATATGTATAAATGCAAGTTTTGACACATTCTACATTTAAGCATGTAAATGCCACATGAAGCACATAAAATCTTAAAACATGAACATGCTATGAATGATATTATGAAAATAAAAGCATGTACATAAATAAAATAGGAGTTTAGAAATTGTTACCAACTCCAAAACTCCAAGCATGGTGGTCTTTCCCACCAAAATCTCCTTGATAGCAATGCATCCAAAAGTTTATCCATCATGTCCATTGCATCCGCTATCAAGGCACCAATCCTCTCACGTTTTGTGAGAGCCCTCACCTACATCAAAATCAAAGGGTGGGGGTTTTGGTACCCATACTTTCTTGGGTCCTTTGGGGTTAGCTTTATTGTAAGGATCCCAAAATCTTTTATACTTAGCAAAATATAAATGAGGTTTCTTATCAAAACAAAATTTTGCTAAATGGCCTTTGCGGCCACAATGTGTACATACGTACACCTTAGTATACTTATGAGTGGGAGTGTGAGCATGATGTGCATCATAAGCATGTGCATGATGTGAATGTGCATGAGTATGAGGAACTTGTTTCTTTTGAAACAAGGATTCCAATCTAGTATGATTGAATGCACATGAGCTCAAATTAGAGCTCAAATTATCAATTTTATTTTTCAAATTTTTAATCTCATTTTGATCAATGTGTGCATGAGAAGCATGATGAGATATATGAACAATTTTCTTTTTCTTTTTACAAACATTTTCCTTTTCTTTTTCACAAATTTTTCTTTTTAAAGATTTATTTTCATGAAAAACAACTTCTTTTTGTTTTTCCACCAAATCAATCTTATTTTTCAAACCTTTATTTTCTTTTTCTAAGCATGCCATTTTATTTTCTAATGAATCTTTATAATTAAGCATGGCATCAAAATTCTTTTTCAAATTCTTGTTATCTTTTTCTAAACATGCAATGTTACTTCTAAATGAATCTTGTTCCTTATGCATGCATGCAATGTCCTTTTTCAAATTTTTATTTTCTTTCTTAATTATGTCATGTCTCTCAAGCAATAATTGACAAAATGTAGAGAGCTCATCATATGACATACTATCATCATCGGATTCGGAGTTTACCTCAAGGGGGTTATCCCCTTGGACCATATAGCATACGTTGGAGATGTCGCTTCCAACGTCCGAATTGCTCCCCGCATAATATAAGTCCTTTTCGCCAAGGGAGGTGATGATGTTCCAAGCTACAAAAGCCGATTCAACATTAGAAACCCTAGATAAATAATCATCATTTAGGGTTGACTTAATAGCATGAAGGGCTTTTGCATTAGCCTCAATGTTCTTACCATTTAAGCAATATTCTTTATTAGTTGTGGCAAGATATACACTAAGGCCAAGTCCTTTGAGGAACAAAGACATCTTAACCTTCCAAATTTGGATGTTAAGAGTGTCAAAGGTGGGTGGTGACATGAAGTCCATGGTGTGTGTACAAAATATTGTGATTAGCCTAAAGGAGGATCTTTAACTCTAGGTTGTTAGACCCAATATCAAGAGCACTTGGCTCTGATACCAATTGTAAGATCACCTAGAGGGGGGGTGAATAGGTGATGGCTAATCTAATGGTCACTTGTGAACAAATAATGCGAAATTAAAACTAAGTTGACCAAATTAAACTTCTTTTAATTGAACACTTATGTATAACACAAGAGTGTTGCCGAATTCCCCTTGCGAGGCTCTGGACAAACTCCTCTAGATTCCCCTTGAATGGGTTGAGGTGCCGCGTTGGCTCTCTTGGTTGAATACTAGTGTTAACACGCAATCCCACGCAAGTATATAACAATATAAGCACAAGGGTATATCAAGCATGTAAAGTAAAGACAATGTAAGTAATGCAAGATATAAAAGAGACTAAGTGAGAAAGAGAGCAAGAGTGAGCAATCGCAAACACAAGGGTATGTTTCGAGGTTCGAGCACACTTACTCTACATCCCCGCCTTCGACACACGAAGGATTTCCACTATGCAAGATCCCAATGGATCTCTCCCCGGTGCCGCAACACCTACAAGCCCTCGGACTCCCAAGTCCCGTACACACGCAAGTCCACCGACTCGCCGAGGCCGCACCTCAAACCAAAGAGTTCACAACCGAACTCAACCACCAACGAGCACACTTGCCCGTATCCTCAAAGAACAAAGAAAAATCTCTTTGATGATCACAACACTTGATCACCTAAAGAGCACTCTCACTACAACACACCTATAGGAATATCTAGCAATGGATAGCTCAAGTGTGGTGTGAGAAAAGTAAGGAAAGACTATGGTGAAAATCTCAAAGAATCACTAAAACACTCTCTTGATAAAAACTCCCTTTAAGATGGAAGTATTTGCACTCAATTATGTGGAGAGAACTTCTGAAATCAGTTGGAAAAACTAGCTCAAAGGTCTCCAAAATCTTCTACTAAAAACAGTTGACAAGACCCCCTTTTATAGGCTGTCAGAAAATAGAGCCGTTGGGGCTCTGTCAGTGCTACCGGTCGACCGGTCCGGTCGACCGCCAACAGTCAAAATCCGACCGTTGGAGCCTCCGATCGACCGACCCGGTCGACCGAGCAACTGGAGAAGAGAGTAAACTCTCTGTCGGTCGACCGGCCCGGTCGACCGAGATTTCCTGAGAGCAAAGCTCTCTGAAGCGGTCGACCGGCGCGGTCGACCGTTCTCCAGTGCACACAGGCGTGCACGTCTGTGCACGTCCGGTCGACCGGTCCGGTCGACCGGACCAGCCTGTCAGGCCAGTTCTGGGTCTGCACAGTTAAGGGATTAGGAAATAGGTCTTTTAACTTAATAAAAATCCCATAAATTCACAGTAAATCTAAAAAATAGTTTTAATCACAATAAAAACTGTTTTTCTAAAAATATGTTTTTCTAAAACTTGTTTTTCCATAACTTCACAAAATACAAAAAAACAAGATATTTGAGTTCATTTTAAAGCATAGTGTGTATGGATATGATCCACTACACAATCAATATGAAATATCTATGTTTTTGACATTAAAGCTCTAATCATGATTTTGGTTTAAAGATATGAACTATGAAATACCAAAATCCAAGATAAATATTTTGTCACAAAGAAAAATCTTTTTCTAAATAAAAATTCTTTTCTAAACATAAAATTCTTTTATGAAAGCAATTCTATCAAGAGTTCTATCAAGAGTGTGTGTGTGATATAGACTTGAGCAATCCACCAACTATCTATCCTTTACATTTTTTCTAAAACAAAAACAAAATCTTATACCTAGACACAAGTCTTCATCTTCTTGAAGTCTTCACTTGAAGGCTTCTCATCTTCTTGACTTGGTCCAAGCTTGATCCAAAGCTCCTTGGATCACCCCGTGCTAGCTCCAAATCTTGACATTTAATCCTTTGTTGAGCTTTGCACCTACTAAGATCTTGATAAAGAATCTGTCACTAATTAAACAAGATCATTAGCAAATATAGCTACATGAGTTGATCATCATCAAAACTAGAGTGATAGGCCTTTGGGCCAACACTTATTAGCTTGGATTAGGAAAAGTTTCATGACAGAAAAGAGAGGAGGAATTATCTTAGAGTAACATTAGATATAATCTTCTTTAAAGATAGTTATATTGAGAGTGACAACCAATGGAACTATCCTACTTCTCTTTATGTTTCTCAACTTAATTGCTTGCTTGCTTTCATTTACTTACTCCAAGGTATGTTCTTTCTTTGTTTATTTTCTTTCTTTTTAACTTAGTAATCAAAACAACAAAACCATCTTCTTTGTTTCTTTAGATATCCTTTAACTTAGATTAGCTTTAACTATTTTTATTTTCTTTTCTTTTAAAACTGAGAAGAGAACTCTTAACTTGTTTTGGTAAATTAAAAAAAACTTACTTAATTGCTTTCATCGATGTCCCTCCCATGGATCACGACCCGCATAGCAACTTGCTATAACGGTATCATTGAGGACCTAGCACTTCTATAACGTGGTATTTTTCTATGCAAGTTTGGCTCGATCAAAATTTTGAAACTGTTGTCGGGAGAGACGGTAAATTTTCTTTCTTTTTTATTTTCTTTAACGAATTAATCTCTTTTTCTCTGTTTTAGTGTATAGGGGCTAATTTCAGAAATTAAGAGCTGCAGTGGATATATTGCTACTCTGTGCCTCTGTCCAAGAAGGCAGAGCATCAGAGCCCACAATTGTGGTAAACTACTAACTGTAGCTTCTTTCAAGTTGCTTGAATTTTAGAGAATTAGTTCTTTGCAATTATTATTTTATCTATTTAACTCACTCTGTATATGTTTCTAACCTCAACTGTAATGTGGTTGCTTGTAAATGCTAAAAAAAATAAATTAGACTCTTACATCTTAGGGCACGTGTCTAATTCGTTTACTTTTACATTACTGTTGAAAAGTACTGGAGCAAATGTATGTGTGTATTGCATATAGTTTAGGAAACATATTTTGAGCAATTCATATTGCTTACCTTTTGCTTTATACTTGTACACTGCACTAAAAAGATTAAGGGCATATCCTAAAACAAGATACGGTGGGGAAGTCATTACGCTCCCTTAGCTCACAAACCATCTCCTCACTCACAAACCCAGCCTAAATTAAAATTGAGTAGACGTTAGCCCCAGAGATATCTCAGACTCAAATAGGGATAAACCTAAGCGAGAAGTTATTAGAAGTTCTTTGCAATTATTAATTTATCTATTTAACTCACTCTGTATATGTTTCTAACCTCAACTGTAATATGGTTGCTTGTAAATGCTAAAAAAAATAAATTAGACTCTTACATCTTAGGGCACGTGTCTAATTCGTTTACTTTTACATTACTGTTGAAAAGTACTGGAGCAAATGTATGTGTGTATTGCATATAGTTTAGGAAACATATTTTGAGCAATTCATATTGCTTACCTTTTGCTTTATACTTGTACATTGCACTAAAAAGATTAAGGGCATATCCTAAAACAAGATACGGTGGGGAAGTCATTACGCTCCCTTAGCTCACAAACCATCTCCTCACTCACAAACCCAGCCTAAATTAAAATTGAGTAGACGTTAGCCCCAGAGATATCTCAGACTCAAATAGGGATAAACCTAAGCGAGAAGTTATTAGAAGTTGACTTGCCAAATTGGTGTCAAAGGCAGGTGGTTTGGCATAATTAGGCTCATCGCTTTAAGTGTGGATACCTCCTACCAATCTTGCCCCTACCTGGCTAATTAACTTTTGGTCAGGTTCTGCAATATATCTCCTGTGGATAATCAACAGTTAGAAGTCGTCTAGGTCTAAACTTACCCTAACATAGGCTAGATTTTTCTTTACTTTCTTGTTTGTTTATTTATTTATTTGTTTATTTGTTTATTCTTGTAAAAATAGATTATAATTACAATTATTCTGATTATAACTCAAATCCATATTTCACCCCAATTTCTTTCAATTCGGATATTACCAACCAGACATTACATAACCAATAAAGTATGCCAGATTGGTCTTATCCAAATCAATATATGTCCCAATCTCAGTACTATGAATAAGAATGGGACAATCATCACCACTCTTCACTGAGCCAGTGGTGATACAACTCTCTTGAGTCTTACTATCAACAATCTTACCAACAAATAGCTTCATAAACTCTATACCAAGACCAACCTATAGAAGAAAAATCTTCTTTAGAAAAAAACTTTTGAAGCCTTCCTTGAGTCCACATGACAAGTGCAAATTCAATTGAACTCAGTGCTCCCAAACTATTCTCAAATCCAAGATCTTTACTCTAATTGCAAAGTCCAACCATAGCAAGAAGAACCTATTGACTTAGAAAAGAGTACGGAAGACCTGATTCAGTCCAAAAATAATATTACCCAATCTCTCAATAGGGTAGAAGCAAAAGTGAGTCATTTCATCAACACAATTAATGATAAAATGAGGAAACTCTACATAACATATTTTCGACCATTCCTGATTCTCCTAGCCATAATGATAAAGAATCATGGTATCTTGGAGATTTTAACCAAATTTAATTTCACCACAAAACGTTGAACTTGACCAATATCAACCCATAGACAAATTAAAAAGTTTTCATTTCAAAGAGATTGAACTTGAAGATGAATGTGACATGATTTGTCACATATATTGCATTTATATTGTCACTTTACCACACTTGTTAGCTAATAAATTCTATTAATAAGTTGTCTTTTTCTTTGCTAAATGTAGGCCCAAGTGCTTAAAGGAAGAAAGGAGAAACAAGCCCAAAAGCCCACCAAATTTTGAATTAAATCAGAATAAATTCGAAATGAAGAAATCTGGGTTAAATCTTGGCAAATCAAGAGGTTGAGAAAAATCCTCCCTAAATCGAGCGATTGAAGCCACAAAATCAAGGCTGTTTCGTCAACAGTTTGGAGCAGAAACCAAAAAACCAGCAGGAGATACGGGACACCCTTCAAACCAGGAGCCTCCCCCCTTTGGTGTGGCCAAGTGGCCACACCAGGGCCGCGAAAACGCGGCCCTAGCCGCGTTTCTGCGGCCAAACAAAAGTGGTTGGGGAGCGTTTGCTCCCCCAATCATTCCGGGATTCTACCTGTCAGGGTTTTGGCTATAAATATGGTTTTCAGCAGAGAAAAAAGCAGCGAAGACTAGGATTAAGTTTTGCATTTATTTTCTTAGGATTTAGGCTTTGTGTTAGCTAGAACGAAAGTTGTAATCTTGCTTTTTAAGTTGTAGTCCAGTTTCAAAAACTTGTGAGAGAGAGGACTGAGAGCTTGTACTTGAAGGTTGAAGTGACAACAATACAAAAGTCGAGCCAATTTCTCTTCCAATTGCAGTACGGTATGGGTTGCTTTATGTCTTTGTTTTCCTCTTCGTTTTCCATGAATAACTAAACATTTTCTCTGGGCTTGCTATCGAACTCTCTCATTCTTCTTCTCTTCTGTTTTCAAAAGAAAAAGACCCGATGACTCATATGAATGCCTCACTTAAAAGCCTTCTTTTGAAAGTGTTCTTGAAGGCACATGAGGATGGGTTTGGATAGTTGAATTCACAACTCTTTCATGAACTTCTCTCGAATCATTTTTAATTCATTCTTGTTTCTTCGCGCTTGCTGTTTTAACATTCGATTCCACGATTTCTTGAAGAAAAAGACTCAACTTTCCTAACATCTTATGTGCTTTACTTAAAGCTTTCCAAAAGACAACTCTAAGTTTTGCAAATGATCATTTGAGGGACTTAACTTTTTAAGAGAAGAATGAACAATTGAGTAGTGAGATAGTGAGCCCAGACTTTCTTTATTATTACAAACAACAAAGCAATTTCCAAGTTTTCTAAATCACCTTCTCCAAGACCTTTTCTAAAAGTTGCAATTGAAATTTCATTCATCTCTTTATTTCCATTCTCTTTTCCTAAAAAACGAACACAATCTCTTGTTTTTAAAACGATTCACCGAAAAGCTTCCATCGCATCCCTCCTTGTGGACACGACCCGTTAGCCACAAGCTACACGGTATATTCTTAACTCATTGATTGTTTCTTTTCTTTTAGCAATCAATTTTTGGCGCCGTTGCCGGGGAGGGAACGGTGTAGTTGTTTTAACAAGTTTTGTGTATTGTTTCAGGGACTTGAAGATCGAGATCTAGCATTCAAGCTTTGCCGAGAAGACTTGAAAATTCTGTGCCCCTACTCTCGAAAGTAGGAAACAGAATTTCAAGAAATGCTTTGCAAAATTTGAAAATTTCATTGGACTACTAAAAACCTTGTTTGCAGGACATATTGCTTGCAAAAATTTCAGTTTTTATATGTCATATTTTTGCTAGTTTTGTTATCACCATCCCTGTTTTAATCCAACAGTAATTTGAGTGGTTGTGAATTGCTTAAAAAAAAACGTTTAGACTTGCATACTAGGCATTTGTCTAATTACGTTTACTTTACAATTACTGTTGAAGAGAGCTGGAGACAAGGTATGTATGCATAGCATATAGTTTAGGAAACATTCTTGGGTGATTTTGCTTTTGAATGCTACTTTTCTATATCTTGCACACTTTGCACGAATCAATTCTAAGGGCAAAACCCAAATCAAGATAAGGTGGGGAAGTTATTACCCTTCCTTAGCCACAAACCATCTCCAAGCACGCACAACATAAGCCTAAGTAAAATTTGATAGACGTTGGCCTTAGGGACATCTCGAACTCACTAGGAGATTATCCTAAAGAGGGAAGGTGTTGAAAATTGACTCCTGCCAAATCAGTGTCAAGGAAGGGGATTGAGGGCCGAAAGCCCGAAGATTGGTGGTTATTTAATTAAGGAACGTCTTTGACGGAAAACCTCCCACCAATCTTGTCCTGACCTGGCTGATTAGCTTGTGGTCGAAGTCTACATTCTACCTCTAGTGGACAATCAACCAGTTAGGAGTTGTCTAGGTCGAGGTTACCTTAGACTAGGCTTGGTTGATTTCTATTGTTGACTGTTGGTTGAACTTGTTTGTGTTTGTGATTGTGTATGCAAGTGTGGTCAAGAGACCCCAATTCATCTAGGTTGACTAGAAACACATCACCACCCAAGTTTGAACCAAGACCAGATCCGGTAATGGCTCAATCAACATCACTGCAGGATAGGTTCTACCCCATTAGGACCTCACTTCCATCTTAAATTTCACTTCCATCGGTTGGTGAATACAATTTCGAGCTTAAGCCTCAATTCATCAACACACTCCCCAAGTTTCATGGTCTAGAGTCCGAAGATGCCTACTTCTTCATAAGAGAATTTGAGGAAGTATGTCTAATGATGAAAATTTCACACCTTGTAGACGACGCTATTAGGTTGAGATTTATCCCTTTCGCACTTAAGGACCTAGCAAAGAAGTGGCTCTACAGCTTAGCAGCCGGTTCCATCACATCTTGGGATGGTTTCATCAAGGTTTTCTTGAAGAAATTCTATCCTATCCATAAAACCGCTCTCATTAGGAAGACGATCATGCAATTCAAGCAAGAGCCTAGTGAACCGTTCTGGAGGTACTTTGAACGCTTTAAGGACCTCCTTGTCCAATGTCCTCACCATGGAATAGAGAAATGGCGGCAATGCCAAATTCTCTATGACAGTTTAGACTATTCCACCAAAACCCTCTTAGAAAGTATGTGCCAAGGGGGTTTCTTGCAGAAAGATGAAGATGAAGGATGGGATTTGCATGAAAATTTGGCTGAGAAGACCATCCAATGGGAATCTGCTAGTGAGACCTCTAGGAATCCTAACTCAATCTCTTCAAAAGGAGGTCTCCATTCCATCGAATCGTCCATCGCTAATGAGGCTAAGTTAGCTAATTTGGCTAGAAGACTGGAAGCTTTAGAAACGAAAGACCCAAGTCCAGTCAATCAAGTCAGCCCGAACCAATTTCCACCCCCGGGCTGCACTTACTGTCAAGCCATGAATCATGTGTTCGAGGAATGCCCAGTGTTTCAGGCTCAGCAATCCTACCATGAACCGATGAATGCGGCCTTTTCAAGGCCGAACAATAACCCTTATGCTCCAACGTACAATCCTGGCTGGAGAAATCACCCTAATTTCTCATGGAGCCAAAACAACAATGACCATTCACGATCCAATCATGCTAGCCACTTCTATCATGGTAATAATTCTTCCAATCATCAACCCAACTTCTCCAATTTCCATAATAATTCTCCCAACCATCCACCAAACTTTCCGAATTATCAACAGAACTTTCCTAATCAAGCTCCACAATCCTCCTTCCAGAATTCTCAATTAGAAAGGAGAATGACTGACTTTGAAAGAAACATGGAACAATATATGAAAAACCAAGACTCTCTCATGCAAACCATTCAGAGGTTAGAGGTTCAAATGAGTCAACTAGCCAACCCATAGAATGAGAGACAGAAGGGTACCCTGCCTAGTCAGCCAGTCACCAATCCGAGGAATTCCCAACAAGCTCATTTGGCTGAGGATCCTTCATTCAATCAATGTCATGCTATCCATACATTGAGGTCAGGAAAGAGAGTTGATAACCAAGTGTCAACACCACCCATTCCCATTCAGCACAACCAAAATCAAGCCTCCACCTCATCTAATCCAATTTCTTCCAATTCTGACGAGTCTGAAAAAGACAAGTCAGCCAGCCAGGTGCATCAGCCTATAGTACCATTTCCTAATAGGCTGAAAAACAACAAGCAAAATCCTCACATGGACAAGATAATTGAGATGTTTAACCAAGTGAAGATAAATGTGCCACTTCTTGATGCCATCCAACAAGTTCCTTCCTATGCTAAGTTTCTTAAGGACATGTGCACCAAGAAGAGAAAGACTAATGTTCCAAAGAAGGTCTTCTTAGCCACTAATATTAGTGAGCTATTTTCGGGTCCTATCCCTGTCAAATACAAAGATCCAGGTAGTCCCACCATTGCCTGCACAATAGGACAAGCCGAGATTGAAATCACCTAGAGGGGGGGTGAATAGGTGATGGCTATATGAATTATGGCAATAATGCGGAATTTAAAAATTAACTTAACAATTAGCACAATACACAAATTCTTGCAAGTAATAGACAATATAAAAGTGCAAGTAATAAAGAGATAGAGTTTAGAGAGATTTGATCAAACGCAAACACAAGGAGTTGTTTCCGAGGTTCGAGCCACGCTCTACGTCCCCGCCTTCACACTTGAAGGATTTCCACTATTGAGGATCCCACCGGATCAACAATACAAGGACACACTTGTCCGTCTCTCGTGATGCCGCAACACCACCTTGAGCACACTAGCTCGCCTTGAGGCCGATGCCTCTACAACTTCACTCAAGTAAGAAAAGAGTGATCAACACTTGATCACTTTACAAAAGCTCACCAAGCACAATCCTAGAACCAAATATGTAGATGTAGATATATGGGATTGTGTAGTGCTAAGCTAGAGAGAAGTAGAGATGTAGGCTTCAAGATGGGTGATTGGAATTTTAGCTTTTGAGAGAAAATCTTGTCTAAAAGGAAGAGCTTGGAAATCTTTAGAAATCTCTTGTAAAATATTCTTGATGGCTCTAAAAATGTTTTGCAATTGTTGTCTCATCAATATGAGGTGACCCTCTATTTATAGGGGTCAAAAACAGCCTCACAAATTCGCTGATACCAAATCCCAAAAGAGAAAACAGTCAGAAAAAATAGCTGTTGGATCTGTCAGAACTTTTGACAGAGTCCGGTCGACCGGGTCGGTCGACCGCCAACGGTCAAAAATATGACCGTTGGGGTTCATCGGTCGACCGGGTCGGTCGACCGAAAACTCCTGTGAAAGCAAGTGAACATCGGTCGACCGGGTCGGTCGACTGATATAGACGTGCACAGTATTTGGCACATCGGTCGACCGGCCCGGTCGACCGGTCACTGTGAGTTCTGAAAAACAGAACTTCCAGAACCAGAAAATCTTGGGTTTTTTGGTTTGGGTCTTGGGTAGGATTTTTGGAACTTGTAAAAATATAGAGTATGAGCATGTGTCATACTTCTATCATGTTAAAATAGTTTGATAAAAATCCTTTTGATAGAAACTTGTTTTTCCATAAAATTGTTTTTCCAAAACTCTTGTTTTTTCTAAAAATCTTATTTCCAAAATATGTTCTCTTTAGATCTAAGTTAGGAAATGGAATTTGAAAATCTTTTTGAAGCCATGAACCTAACTCAGAGGTGTGTGTGTGTGTGATAATCCCATAGCTCTACTTCTAATATCTAGCTTTGACAAAATATCTAAAATAAAAGTAAAAATACAACTCTTGTTTTTCTTTGTTGTCTTGGTCTTGTCTTGATCCTCATATCATCATCTTGATCCAAAGCATCCTAGTTGTGCATAGCTTGGGAATCTTCATTTTTGCGGCGAACTCCAAATGTGTGAGTCTTTTAGCGGAGCCGTCAAAAACAACCTGTTAAATAACCTGAAATATTCTGAAACACAAATGTTAAATACATAACTAAATATGTTTTGTTATCATCAAAATAACTGGGATAATGGCCTTTGGGCCAACAATCTCCCCCTTTTTGATGATGGCAAAACATATGTAGTTATCACAAAATATTTTGGGTAGAGACTTCAAATGAAGCTCCCCCTCAACACATGCATATATAAGAAAACATATGTAAATGATAAACACCATATTTTCATGCCAACAAATAGTACCAAATACTCATGTCATAGAATAGATGAAGGAAATGAGTTCATACATGACATAAATAAGAGATACATAAAAACAAAAGATAACCATGTCCACAACACATAAAAATACATGTCCAAAGTAAAAATAAATACTACATGTCCCAACAACAAATACTACATGTCCATCACAAAATATCCAAATACAAGTACAAGCCAAACACAAATACTACAAAATATCTCTCTCAAAATAACTCTCCCCCTTTTTGACATCATCAAAAGGGGAGGTCACTCCTCAGCACCATCATCACCGTCATCGCCGTCTCCGTCATCATCACCACCTTCCTCTGAAGAAGCAACCTCCTCTGGATCCATGCCATCGACTCTGGTGCGCGGTGGTGGAACAGAAGAGCGAGCTCTGGGAGGAGATGGAGGACCGGTGGCTGGGAGTCGACAAGCAGTCGGAGTCCGATCAGGAACGAGCATGTCAAATTTTGAGAAAAGGGCCTGAAACTGAACATCCACGAATCTCATGGAGTCAGCGAAATATGACATGTCGTTTCGGACCTCCTCCCAAAAAGCAGCGTCCTGAAGAGCACGAGCATCTAACTCTGCACGAATGGCTGCGTCGCGCTGCTCGGCCAAGGCCTGATGTGCCTCGAGCTGAGAGCGGACCTCCGAAGAGACAAGAGCAAGAAACTCAGGAGGAAATGCAGGTGCTGCAGAAGAAGAAGATCCTGGTGCTGAAGATGAGCCAGGACCAGCAGGAGGAAGATGTGGTTGCACAGGAGCGTGTCTACGCAGCTGAGCTTCCATCATCTTCAGGACAACTCCATTGATGTGGGTCAGGGGATTGGAAGGAGTTTCAGCGGAGAGATCAAAGTCAAGGGCCCTAAGAAGATGGGTGATAAGCATGTCGTAGGGCAAGCTTCTACCCGCAGTACGGATCTGATCAGAGCCCATATGAGATGCAATAACTCTAGGAAAGTTTACCTTAATGCCTTTAAGCAGGCAAAAGATAATCAAAGGGACACAACCCCTAGCATGGCTATACTCACCATGTTTGGGGACAATGTTGAAGAAGATAATCTTGGCAAGGACTTGAGATTGAAGAGTGTACCTACTCACAACCTCGTTTCTAACCAAGCCGGGATTGTCATTCCCGTGGATTAGAGTAGAGGCGGTGAGTGAAGATTCACCCTCCGGAAATTCAAAGTCATGCAAATCATGAGAATACACATCTGCTCCACCAGTGGAGAGATGCAGAATCCTAGCAAATCGACCTATAGAAATGTCGATGTTTCTACCTAAAACCCTAGATGTGATCCGATTTCCATCGAATTCATAATTGGCATAAAAGTAAGGAACAAGGGAGGTGTAGACTTGTTCGTTGATGGTTAGGAACTCAACTAGATTGTTGTTTTGCAAGATCTGAGGGATATCTAGATGTTCAAAATCCTGAATGGCTACAAATCTCCCTGAATTGATATTTCTAGTGGAGAGATGGGAGTATCTATCAGCTGCAAGATCATTTATAAAGGGGCGAGGGGGTCTAGGAGCTTGGGAGGAAGGTTGTGCAGCTTCCTTTCCCTTCTCAGTACGAGATCTCTTTGGCATGATGAATGAAATTTTTAGATTAAAACAGGTTATGGCACGATCTAGAAGCTAAGCAACCTAAAATAGTGACAAAGGAAGAAAGATTTCTAAGCTAGAAGTGAAGATTCACAATAAAAATTCGATTTTTACCTTGATGAAAAATTCTGAAACCTTAACTGGAAAATTCGGGATTTCTGAAAATCTGCTGGTTTGATCGTCTTGAAATTGTAGATCTGGAGTTGGAAGGAGTATGAAGTGGGTTTTCAAGGAATTAAGGATCAGATGAAAGATTCGAGAGTTGGAAATTTTGGGGGAAAAGGTCTCCTGCAGTTCGCTGAGAGATGAGAGAGAGAGTGAGAGAAAAAGTGAAGAGAAAAACACAGATATAGGGCCAAATATGACGATCGGTCGACCGGGTCGGTCGACCGAAACAACCCGAGAGCTCTGTAAGCATAGAGCGGTCGACCGGGTCGGTCGACCGATTTAACCCGAGAGCTCTGCAGGCAAGATCGGTCGACCGGGACACATAGTCGGTCGACCGATAACAGAAAAGAAATAAAAATTTCTTCTCAGGCAGAGTCGGTCGACCGGGGTTATATAGGTCGGTCGACCGGCTTTGCCTGAAAACTGTTATCAGCCCTAAAAAAAAAATTTAAAATAAAATAATTTAAAATAATTTGTAATCAAAATAGGTGTGATATATAAACATATAGGAATACACCAACAGGTTTTAAATCTTCATTAAGTTATTACAACATCAAAATTCATGCAATCCCTTTTAAATTTTATTTTTCATATTTAAACAAAGATTTTAAAGATGTTGAAGCCGAATACCCAGTGACGGGTTCTGAACTTCATCCTCTTGATTCCTCTTGAATGAGTTGAGGTGCGCAATTGCCATCTTTAAGGTGTTTGTTTAAATAGGAAATTTTACAAATGTTTATTTTTTTTTATTTATGAAAGTAATGTGTATATGTATACAAGTATATAGTCACAAATTATAAACTACACATGTGGACATACATTAAACAAGGCATGAAACAAAAAAAATATAGAAGTTAATACAAGGCACATATACAACATGATAGACAAATAGTTCTATACAAGCATATATCAATAGAGTATAAAAGCCAACTATCAATTCTATACATGACTAAAAATCAAAAACTTAACATGGCATATACAATCATGATAGAGTTGCAAGTTTATACTAATCATGTATCAATGAGGCATAAAATTAAACTAGCAATCCTATAACAATTGTATATACAAAATTAAACTCTTAAATGGAGATGTTACCAATTTACGGGCAATCTCCAAAATTAGGTGCCTCTACGATAGCGATGCATGCATGATTTTGTTCTTTAAGCTCCGATGCATCAACCACCCGGGCACCACCTCCTCCTAAGTCTTGGAAGGGGTAGATCCACCTATACCTGTATCATTTAAATTTGGTGGCTCTTTTGGTACCCAAATCTTAGTGGGTCCTTTGGGGTTAGATCCGGGGCGAACCCAAACAAATTTATTCTTTACATTGTTCTTAGCATAGCAAAATTTTTCTAAATGGCCTTTGCAGCCACAATGTGTGCAAATATAAATTCTACCACTATTGTACATAAAAGCATGGTTATGTGTGTGTGCATGTCTATGTGCGGAGTGTTTATGATGAACATGTTTCCCTTGAGCTACTCCCTTAGGAAATTTAGATGCAAGCTTGTTAAAATCAAATGCACACTTCTTTAAAGTTTTATCTAAAGAATCAACACGTTTTTGAATTTCAACAAAAACATTTTTATCACTAGAAATCATGGGGGTTTTTCCTTTATTAGCTACCTTATACTTATCAAAATCATTTTTCAATTTTTCAAAAGAACTAGATAACTCATTTTTCTCTTTTTCAATAATATTAATCTTATCTCTCAAAGACTCATTTTCCCTTTTTAACTTTTTATTATGAGATTGCGAAATCTCATATCTATGTTGTAATTCCTCAAAGAAATGTGCTAGTTCATCCATAGTGAGGTCATCATCATCAAGAGTGTTATCAAATGTTACCTTAGAAGCGTCGTCTCCTTGTGCCATGAAGCACATGTTGGCGGCGTCGTGCTCCTCTTCGGATTCCGACTCCGAATCATCCCATGTTGCGGCCAAGGCTTTCTTCTTTCTTTGCCCATTCTTGGATGTGGTTGCTTGTAGAGCGGGGCAATCGGCAATTAGGTGACCGATCTTCTTGCAATGAAAGCAAGGACCGGGTTCATCTCTTTTCTTCTCGTACCTTCCTTGAGGCTTCCCTCTTCGGAAGTTACTTTGCCGTCCCTTCTTGTAGAACATCTTGCCCACCTTCCGGATGAGCATGGCGAAGTCCTCATCACAATCTTCGGATGAGTCATCTTCCTCAATGGTAGTAGGAGTGGCTTTGAAGGCAATCGTCTTCTTCTTTGGTGCCTCCCTCTCTTCTCTAACTTTCATCTCCATCTCATGCGTCTTGAGATTTCCGATGAAGCCGGAGAAGTCCATCTCCTCTTTGTCATTAAGCTCCTTGAGTGTGGTCGCCTTGACTTCCCAAGCTTTGGGAAGAGCTCTAATCACCTTCCTTATCTTTTGATCATTATCAATCTTGTCGCCTAAGGAAGAAAGAGCATTAGTTATTTTTGTAAAACGGGTGAGCATGTCATCAATGCTCTCATTATCAAACATATAGAAATTCTCATATTGAGAACGTAGCAAGTCAACTTTGGCTCTCTTGACTTGAGACGTTCCCTCATGAGTCACAATGAGTATGTTCCAAACCTCAAATGCGGATTTACAATTTATTATGCGTGCAAGGTCATCTTCATTTAATGCTTGGGTCAATGCATATTGTGTCCTAGCATTAGCCTCATAGTCTTTGGAAGTATCCTCGGACCATGTGCTCTCATCACTAGTGGGTTCAATAAAATCTTTGGTTATAGCCCTAGCTACCCTAACTCCTAGGGATTTAAGGAAGAGATTCATTTTCACCTTCCAAATGGGAAAGTTTAAACCATCAAACTTGGGTGGGGATTTAATGCTAGAAAAGTCCATGGATGCCATGAATGCACAAGCAAAAGTAAATGCAACACAAATATATATAGCCAAATATGGATCTCCCTAAGGTTGTTAGACCTAAGTTGTAGGGTTAGGCTCTGATACCAATTGAAATCACCTAGAGGGGGGGTGAATAGGTGATGGCTATATGAATTATGGCAATAATGCGGAATTTAAAAATTAACTTAACAATTAGCACAATAAACAAATTCTTGCAAGTAATAGACAATATAAAAGTGCAAGTAATAAAGAGATAGAGTTTAGAGAGATTTGATCAAACGCAAACACAAGGAGTTGTTTCCGAGGTTCGAGCCACGCTCTACGTCCCCGCCTTCACACTTGAAGGATTTCCACTATTGAGGATCCCACCGGATCAACAATACAAGGACACACTTGTCCGTCTCTCGTGATGCCGCAACACCACCTTGAGCACACTAGCTCGCCTTGAGGCCGATGCCTCTACAACTTCACTCAAGTAAGAAAAGAGTGATCAACACTTGATCACTTTACAAAAGCTCACCAAGCACAATCCTAGAACCAAATATGTAGATGTAGATATATGAGATTGTGTAGTGCTAAGCTAGAGAGAAGTAGAGATGTAGGCTTCAAGATGGGTGATTGGAATTTTAGCTTTTGAGAGAAAATCTTGTCTAAAAGGAAGAGCTTGGAAATCTTTAGAAATCTCTTGTAAAATATTCTTGATGGCTCTAAAAATGTTTTGCAATTGTTGTCTCATCAATATGAGGTGACCCTCTATTTATAGGGGTCAAAAACAGCCTCACAAATTCGCTGATACCAAATCCCAAAAGAGAAAACAGTCAGAAAAAATAGCTGTTGGATCTGTCAGAACTTTTGACAGAGTCCGGTCGACCGGGTCGGTCGACCGCCAACGGTCAAAAATATGACCGTTGGGGTTCATCGGTCGACCGGGTCGGTCGACCGAAAACTCCTGTGAAAGCAAGTGAACATCGGTCGACCGGGTCGGTCGACTGATATAGACGTGCACAGTATTGTGCACATCGGTCGACCGGGGCGGTCGACCGGTCACTGTGAGTTCTGAAAAACAGAACTTCCAGAACCAGAAAATCTTGGGTTTTTTGGTTTTGGGTCTTGGGTAGGATTTTTGGAACTTGTAAAAATATAGAGTATGAGCATGTGTCATACTTCTATCATGTTAAAATAGTTTGATAAAAATCCTTTTGATAGAAACTTGTTTTTCCATAAAATTGTTTTTCCAAAACTCTTGTTTTTTTCTAAAAATCTTATTTCCAAAATATGTTCTCTTTAGATCTAAGTTAGGAATGGAATTTGAAAATCTTTTTGAAGCCATGAACCTAACTCAGAGGTGTGTGTGTGTGATAATCCCATAGCTCTACTTCTAATATCTAGCTTTGACAAAATATATAAAATAAAAGTAAAAATACAACTCTTGTTTTTCTTTGTTGTCTTGGTCTTGTCTTGATCCTCATATCATCATCTTGATCCCAAAGCATCCTAGTTGTGCATAGCTTGGGAATCTTCATTTTTGCGGCGAACTCCAAATGTGTGAGTCTTTTAGCGGAGCCGTCAAAAACAACCTGTTAAATAACCTGAAATATTCTGAAACACAAATGTTAAATACATAACTAAATATGTTTTGTTATCATCAAAATAACTGGGATAATGGCCTTTGGGCCAACAGAGATTAGTCGTGCACTTCTTGACTTGGGGGCAAGTATCAACTTGCTTCCATTCTCTGTTTATCAACAACTCGGGTTGGGTGACCTTAGTCCAACTCGAGTCACCATCCAACTGGCTGACCGTTCTGTTAAAGTTCCAAAAGGGGAAATTAATGATGTCCTGATCCGGGTAGGAGAGTTCATATACCCTGTCGATTTCATAGTTCTGGAGACACAACCTGTGTCCAACTCCAATCGTAGGGCTCAAACTCCTGTTATCCTAGGTCAACCATTCCTTGCTACTGCTAATGCCATCATCAATTGTAGGAATGGGTCTATGAGGTTAACCTTTGGAGACATGACTAGAGAAGTCAATGTCTTCAATCTAGGAAACAACCCCGCGATATCGAGGACCAAACATTTGAAGTCAACCTAATTGAGAACTTGACAAGTGAACACGGGGAAGAATTGGAATCAGAAGTGGAGATTGACTTCGTGTTAGAGTCTGACAACTTTAATCTTGATCAAGTTGTAGATTCTGCTGTGAATTTGGCCTCAAACCCTATGAAGCCAACAGATTTGACTAGTCCCTCTAGTGAGCCTTCCTCTTCCTTAGAATTGAAAGCCCTACCTGCGCATCTCAAGTACGCTTATCTAGGCGAACAAGAGACCTTTCCCGTCATCATTGCCTCCCATTTAAATGACGGGGAAGAAAAAGATTTGAAAGCAATTCTAAGAAAACATAAGGAAGCCATCGGGTGGACTATGACTGATATCAAGGGATTAAGTCCAACCATCGTTCAACATCGCATCCATCTCAATGAAGATGCCACACCCAAGAGAGACCCGCAGCGTAGATTAAACCCTATAATGCAAGAGGCTGTTCATGCTGAAATCATAAAACTCTTAGACAATGGGATAATTTATCCCATTTCTGATAGCCAATGGGTCAGTCCTGTCCACGCGGTCCCAAAGAAATCTGGTTTCACCGTAGTGGAAAACGAGAACAAAGAGTTGGTTCAAACTCGACTTCCCACGAAGATTCGAGTTTGCATTGACTATAGGAAACTAAATGCTGCAACTCGTAAGGACCATTTTCCACTTCCCTTCATTGATCAAATGCTTGAACGTTTGGCGGGTCACGAGTATTACTGTTTCTTGGACGGTTACTCGGGCTATAACCAGATCCCTATCGCTCCTGAGGACCAAGAAAAGACTACGTTCACATGTCCATTTGGGACATTTGCTTATCATCGAATGCCCTTCGGCTTATGCAATGCCCCAGCAACATTTCAACGTTGCATGTTGAGTCTTTTCTCAGATATGGTAGAACGCTTCTTAGAAATCTTCATGGATGATTTCTCCATCTACGGAGATTCATTCACTCAATGTCTCCACCATCTAGAACTCGTCCTCCAACGTTGTGCTGAGAAAAACCTAACACTAAACTGGGAGAAATGCCACTTCATGGTAAAACATGGAATTGTCTTGGGTCATGAAATCTCCAAGAAAGGAATTGAAGTGGATAGAGCAAAATCGAGGTTATTGCTAAGCTTCCCATGCCCAAATGCGTTAAGGACATTAGATCCTTTTTAGGACACGCTGGTTTCTACCGGAGAATTATTAAGGATTTTAGCAAAACTGCTAGGCCCTTGACTAATCTGTTAGCTAAGGATGTGTCCTTCACTTTCGATGCTGAATGCATAAATTCTTGGGAGAAGCTTAAGAGTGAGCTTATTTCTGCACCAATCATATCTGCACCGGATTGGTCTAAGCCGTTTGAGATCATGTGCGACGCTTCTGATTTTGCCATAGGCGCTGTCCTAGGACAACGCATTGATAACAAGCAGCATGTGATCTACTACTCTAGTAGGACTCTAAACGATGCTCAAATGAACTACACTACGACCGAGAAGGAATTCTTGGCAGTAGTGTTTGCCTTAGAGAAGTTTTGTCCCTACCTACTAGGGTCCAAAACCACCGTTTTCACCGATCATTCTGCGCTTAGGTACCTCATGATGAAGAAGGATGCCAAGGCCCGACTCATTCGTTGGATCCTCCTTCTTCAAGAATTTGATCTTGAGATTCGAGACAAGAAAGGCGTAGAAAATGTCGTTGCTGACCACCTCTCACGGATACCTAATTCTCCATGCAACGAATTACCCATCAATGAGGATTTTCCTGATGAACATCTCTTAGCCATCTCTAGGGAACCTTGGTTTGCTGATATAGTGAATTACTTAGTCACAAATCAAACTCCGTCTCATTGGTCCAAAAATGATGTTTACCGGTTCTTATCCCAAGTCCGGTATTTCTTTTGGGAGGAACCGTATCTTTTCAAGTACTGTTCTGACCAAATTATTAGGAGATGCATTCCCGATGAGGAGGTTAGGAGTGTTCTGTCCTTTTGTCACGAACTTGCATGCGGTGGACACTTTGGTCCCCGCAAGACTGCTGAAAAGGTGCTCCAAAGTGGGTTTTATTGGCCCACTCTGTTCAAGGATGCTTATGAATTCTGCAAGACGTGCACTAGATGCCAAATGGTAGGACAGATCTCACACCGAAATATGATGCCCCTCAACCCAATTCTAGAAATAGAACTCTTTGATATTTGGGGCATCGACTTTATGGGTCCATTTCTTAACTCATTTGGAAACCAATACATATTGGTTGCTGTGGATTACGTGTCCAAGTGGGTAGAAGCCATTCCGTGTAAAACTAATGATAACAAAGTTGTCATCAAGTTTTTGAAAGAAAACATTTTTTTCCGCTTCGGAACCCCTCGTGCTATCATCAGTGATAATGGCACTCACTTTTGCAATAGATCTTTTGAAGCCCTTATGCGAAAGTATGCCATAACTCACAAGTTGTCCACACCATATCATCCTCAAACCAGTGGGCAAGTTGAGGTTTCAAATAGACAAGTAAAGCTTATATTGGAGAAAACTGTGAACCAAACCGGAAAGATTGGTCCTTCAAACTTGTAGATGTTCTATGGGCCTACAGGACCGCTTTCAAGACAATTCTAGGAATGTCTCCCTATAGGTTAGTCTATGGCAAACCTTGTCACTTGCCCGTTGAGTTAGAGCACCGAGCCTTATGGGCAATCAAGCAGTTGAATTTTGACTTGACTAAGGCCGGTGACCTTCGAAAATTACAAATTTCCGAATTGGAGGAGTTGAGAAATGAAGCCTATGAAAATGCTAGGATCACTAAAGAGAGAGTCAAGATTTTCTATGACAAGAACATCGTAAGAAAAACCTTTGTCCCCGGACAAAAAGTCTTACTCTATAATTCTAGGCTTCATCTTTTTCCAGGAAAATTGAAATCGAGATGGACTGGGCCATTCATTGTAAAAACTGTGTTTCCAGACGGTGCAGTTGAGATCAGTGACCCCAAGAATGGAAATGACTTTAAGGTAAATGGTCAACGCCTTAAGCCTTTCTTGGAATCGGTGCCGGTATATGAAACGGTAATGGGTCTTTTTGACCCAGTGTATCGGTAACTTTCCTCCTTTCCATTTTATTTCATGCACTTATACATTTCTTTCATACATTGGGGACAATGCATGAGATAAGTGTGGGGGAGGGTTCTAACATGACTGATATTAAAAAAAATAAAAAAATTTAAAAAGGGTGGACAATATTTTGATATATTTTTTTGTAAGCATTTAAGTCAATTTTAAGGAATAGGAGAATCATAATTAGGATTTCTTACATTTGGTCAAAATAAGATAACTTGTTTGATTTTTAAGGTCAGGAAGAAAATTTGTGAAAGTAATTTAGTCTTGATATTTTCCTTGATGACATATGCACACAAAATACACTTACACACTTAGGGTTTAAAAACAGAGACCCTTATGCCTTATAAAAAAAAGTCTAATTATTGATTAGCTAGGTGCTTTGGCCTAAGCAAGCCTTAGTATTTATGCAAAAGATAATTAGATAAGTTTGAAAAAAAAATGTGTATCTTCTGATTAAGCTGGGTATTTATGCCTCATGAAGCATAGGTATTCACGCCTAAAAGGGGTACATCGTATAAAAAAATGTGTATCTTCTGATTAAGCTGGGTATTTATGCCTCATGAAGCATAAGTATTCACGCCTAAAAGGGGTACATCGTATAAATAAAAACCTTGGTTTCGTGGCCTTATCTGCTCGAGTATTTAAGTCCTTAGGGGTGTTTTCTCACCTGGTGCCCTAAAACTGTCCGGTTTGGGTGTCACCAACTGAATGCTTGTTACATGGGCAGATTAGAAAGCCTAATGAAATTGAGGAATAAATTTCACAAAAATAAATAAATAAATAAATAAATATAAGGCATAGGAGTTAATGTTGAAGAACCCTTAGTAAACTTCACAGTCACGATGGTGCATATGACTCAGGGTAAATTAATAGACTAGATGAGAAGTACAATTTGACTCCTTACTTTAATTGATGACATGTTTTTGAATAGAGACTAAGTTTAGGAATGATAAATTTGATATTCCTATAACTTATAGATTACTTAAACTCTCACAAATATACTTCAATATTTTCTCCTTCCAAAAAAAAAAAAGAAAAGAAAAAATGCTTTTCGAAAATACTAACTTTTTCTCTTTCTTTTTTGGATTTTGTGGGTGTAATCCGCTAAAAACCCTCACGAGACAAAACTCGTCCTCTAGGGGTAACCTAGAGGTTTAACGGCTTGTTGCACATGCTCAGTGCAATCGAGTGACCTGCGAAAGTGGTCTAATAATTGATTCAGTTAGTATGATGTTTTGCTCGAGGGCGAGCAAAAGATAAGTGTGGGGGTGTGGTTTATCACATACATTGCATTTATATTGTCACTTTACCACACTTGTTAGCTAATAAATTCTATTAATAAGTTGTCTTTTTCTTTGCTAAATGTAGGCCCAAGTGCTAAAAGGAAGAAAGGAGAAACAAGCCCAAAAGCCCACCAAATTCTGAATTAAATCAGAATAAATTCGAAATGAAGAAATCTGGGTTAAATCTTGGCAAATCAAGAGGTTGAGAAAAATCCTCCCTGAATCGAGCGATTGAAGCCACAAAATCAAGGCTGTTTCGTCAACAGTTTGGAGCAGAAACCAGAAAACCAGCAGGAGATACGGGACACCCTTCAAACCAGGAGCCTCCCCCCTTTGGTGTGGCCAAGTGGCCACACCAGGGCCGCGGAAACGCGGCCCTAGCCGTGTTTCCGTGGCCAAACAAAAGTGGTTGGGGGAGCGTTTGCTCCCCCAATCATTCCGGGATTCTACCTGTCAGGGTTTTGGCTATAAATATGGTTTTCAGCAGAGAAAAAAGCAGTGAAGACTAGGATTAAGTTTTGCATTTATTTTCTTAGGATTTAGGCTTTGTGTTAGCTAGAACGAAAGTTGTAATCTTACTTTTTAAGTTGTAGTCCAGTTTCAAAAACTTGTGAGAGAGAGGACTGAGAGCTTGTACTTGAAGGTTGAAGTGACAACAATACAAAAGTCGAGCCAATTTCTCTTCCAATTGCAGTACGGTATGGGTTGCTTTATGTCTTTGTTTTCCTCTTCGTTTTCCATGAATAACTAAACATTTTCTCTGGGCTTGCTATCGAACTCTCTCATTCTTCTTCTCTTCTGTTTTCAAAGAAAAAGACCCGATGACTCATATGAATGCCTCACTTAAAAGCCTTTCTTTTGAAAGTGTTCTTGAAGGCACATGAGGATGGGTTTGGATAGTTGAATTCACAACTCTTTCATGAACTTCTCTCGAATCGTTTTTAATTCATTCTTGTTTCTTCGCGCTTGCTGTTTTAACATTCGATTCCACGATTTCTTGAAGAAAAAGACTCAACTTTCCTAACATCTTATGTGCTTTACTTAAAGCTTTCCAAAAGACAACTCTAAGTTTTGCAAATGATCATTTGAGGGGCTTAACTTTTTAAGAGAAGAATGAACAATTGAGTAGTGAGATAGTAAGCCCAGACTTTCTTTATTATTACAAACAACAAAGCAATTTCCAAGTTTTCTAAATCACCTTCTCCAAGACCTTTTCTAAAAGTTGCAATTTTTCTTTCATTCATCTCTTTCTTTCCATTCTCTTTTTCCTAAAAAACGAACACAATCTCTTGTTTTTAAACGATTCACCGAAAAGCTTCCATCGCATCCCTCCTTGTGGACACGACCCGTTAGCCACAAGCTACACGGTATATTCTTAACTCATTGATTGTTTTCTTTTCTTTTAGCAATCATGACACCAATTCTCAATGTTGTGATTCAGTTTCACTTTTTGAATCTATGCTGACTTCGATATCCTTACCCGATTTGGAACTAATTCCGAAGCCAACACTGATTCCTATCCTTATTGAGCTTGAACATCAACCACCTATTTTGAATAGTCATATTCCATTGTTGGGAAATGAATATGAAATTCAATTCTTTAATTTGGGCCAAACTCTTAAACTAACTCCGATTCTTGAACCTAAACTTGATTTGAGTTTTATTCCCGAGTCAGTATCGGTTCCCATTCTCTTCATTATTAAGCCTAAATCATCAATTTCACAAAATCACATTCCATTGTTGGATCAAGATTTAGATCAATATGGCTCCGTGATGATATCCTAAGATAGGTCATATAACCAGGAGAAATTTCATGTTAGCATCTTGCATGATCCTATTCATATTGAGGAGTATAAAAATGTTAATAGGAAGAGGTTATGAAAGATGGGTTCCATGAAAATCTACAATATCTAAATTAAGCAGAAACGCTTCGTCTAATGAGACCACCACCAGAACCACGACCTTAAGGTGTAATTTTCACTCCCTTTCTCCTTCTTCATGTATTATTGCAATTCATTATACATTAAGGACGATGCATGAGTTAGGTGTGAGGGAGGGTTTACCAATATACTAACTATACTAAAAAAAATTCTTTCTTTAAAAACTTTTTGAAAATGAAAGTAATACTTTGAATTATTTTTGTAAGAAATTAAGTTAATTTTAAGGAATAAGAGGATCATAATTAGGATTTCTTATACTTGATCAAAATAAAATTATTTTTTTGATTTTGAGGTTAGGAAGAAAGATTGAAAAAGTAATTTAGTCATGATTTTTACCCTGATGAAATATGCATACTTTATACACTTACACACTTAGGGTTCTAAAATAAACATTCTTATGCCTTATAAAAAAATATTATATTAAAAAATCTCTAATTAAGCTGGGTATTTGGGCCTCATAAAGCATAAGTATTCACGCCTAAAAGTAGTTCATATAAATAAAAATCCTTAGTTTTGTAGCCTTATTTGCTCGAGTCCTAAATCCTTGGGGTGTTTTCTCACCCGGTGCCCTAAAACCGTCCCGTTTGGAAGTCGTTACATGGGTGAATTAGAAAGCCTATAGAGCTAAGGGATATTACCATTATAAATGAAAAAAATTAATAATAATAAGGCATAAGAGTTAGAGTTGAAGAACCCTTAGTCTAAATATTCACGTCACAAAGATGCATATAACTTAGAATAAAATAATAGAGTATATGAGAAATACATTTTGACTCCTTACCTTAATTGATAACAAGTTTTTGAATAAAAACTAAGTTTAAGAATGAATGATTTTGATAATCTAAAGACTTATAGATTGCTTAATTCTTCCAAAAATACTTCAAATATTTTTTTTCTTTTCAAAATGCATTTTCAAAGATACTAACACCTTATTTCTTTTCTTTATAGATCTTGTGGGTGTAATCCACTGAAAATCCTCACGAGACAAAACTCGTCCTCGAGGGTAACCTAGAAGTTTAACGGCTTGTTGTACGTGCTAAGTGTAACCGTGATTCCTACGAAAGTGAGTTCGATTAGATTAATTTTTTTTCTTTATTTTACTCGATGACGAGCAAAAAAATACATGTGGGGATGTGATTGTTCATCAAATGTGCATATTTTTAGTCATATTTTCACATTTATTTTATAAAATGATGCTATGTAATTATATTTTTGCTTAGCAATGTGCAGGCCCCTATAATTAAAAGAAAATATGCCCAAAAGATTAAAAAGAAACCCAAAAGCCTAACAAGCCAAATAAATTTAGAGATAATCTCAATATTAATTGGAGACAAAGGAAAAAATTAACTTAAATTCAAGTTATTTAAGCTCCAAGTCAAAGATAAAAAGAGAGAACTCAAATTTAAACTCGGATTCAGACTGGATACCGTTTAGCATTTTGAGCATAACTTTCGCTACGGAATTTTAAATCAGATGATTTAAGATGATCCATAAAGAAGACTTAAAAGCTACAATTCTTATATTGACCATTATTTTTAATTATATCATTTGGTCAGTTATATTCAGCAATCAACATGCCAACTAGTTGCAGACCAATTCAGATTTGAAGTTCCAAATGAAATTCTGGATAAATCAAATCAAGTTTGGAGATATGAGGAGAATTAAAATTTAGAAAAAGCTTGCTTCCCAAGTCAAGAGATAGGATATTATCTTAGTATTTAAAGTTCAAATTCAAATTCTGAAGATATATCTCTTGATGAGTGCACAACTTCTACCAGAAGTCTATCCACTACTTCTACTGTAAATAGAGAGGCAGAGCATAGGAGAAAGGGCATCTCCAAGGATAGATCAAAGCTTCTAGTTTTCTTTAGTTTTCTCTTCCAAATTTCAAGTGTAACTTCTAAGATTTAGTTTGAGAGTTATTATATGGAGAAGGAGTTCTTGTGATTGATGGTGACAGTTTCAATAAAGGTTCTTATGTTCCTTTCTTTAGTTTTTTCTTTTTTATTTTACTTGCTTCAATTGCTCTATTTTTTTTATTTGTTTTCTTTATGCCTTCTTTTTAATCATATCTTCTTTTTAGCTTAGGGAGAGTTTCAAGACAGAAAAGAGAGGAGCAATTATCTTAGAGTGACATTAGATATCATCTTTCTTAAAAATAGTTATATTGAGAGTGACCGCCAATGAAACTATCCCACTTATCTTCATCATTTCTGAACTTAATTGATCGCTTGCTTTCATTTAATTACTCTAAGGTATGTTCTTTCTTTTCTTATTTATTTTCTTTCTTTTTAACTTAGTAATCAAAACAACAAAACCATCTTCTTCATTTCTTTGGATTTCCTTTAACTTAGATTAGCTTTAACTATTTTTATTTTCTTTTCTTCTAAAACTGAGAAGAGAACTCTTAACTTGTTTTTGGTAAATTAAAAGAAGAAACTTATTTAATTACTTCTATCGCTATCCCTCCTTGTGGATCACGACCCTCATACCCACTTATTATAACGGTATTATTGAGGACCTAGCACTTCTCTAAACGCGGTATTTTCTGTGCATGTTTGGCTCGATGAGAAGGAGAAGGAGAAATGTATTTAGAGTGATATTGAATGTAATCTTCTTTTCTTTTATCCTTTTTCAATTTAATTGAAGTTTGATTTTTGTTTTCTTCTTCTTGTTTTTACTTTATTTTTTTGGTATCGATTGCAATCCAAGTGAGTCAGATAGCATCGAAATCGTCCTGCCTTTGCAATTGCCACAGATAGCTCATGAAGACGGGTTCTAGTCTCAAGCTGCATCATTTCATGCTTGCATTATCTTGATGATGTAATGTGAAAGAGACTCGAATCAACTTTTATGGGTTGTGCCTTGATTGCCTCCGAATCAAGGTAAAACCGTCGCCAACGATCTAAGGTAAGTAATCAGCCAAAAGAACTAAGGATACTTTTGTCTTCTTTTTTCTTTTAATTTCTTAATTTTAAAAAGACTTTAAGAAAACCATCTTTTTCTTTATTTCTTTTTCTTTTAACTTTGTTCTTCTTTTAACTAAAAAACAAAACACCAACACCATCTTCTTCTTTTGTCTTCTATTCTTTTTTCTATAATTAAAAAGAAAACACCAACACCACAAAAAAGAAAACACCAACACCAACTCCAAAGCTATCATAGCACAATTTCATTCTATCATTTCTAAACTCTATTTTTCTGTGCAGGTTTCATTCTTGACACTCTGAAAAGATAAACTCCCAGACAACACTTTAACTTGTCCGAACCATGTCTAACTTGTTAATATTTACAAAAGACGAGTTGCAGACAAGCTGACGACAAATTTCTGCCTATCCCTGAGGGACAAAGCAGTGACTTGGACCCTACCGATCCAGTGAAGCAGACAGTAGACTAAATATTGCCTTTGAAAAGGTCTAAGCAGGCCTATGAGGCTAAGTCAGCTCAACACTTGGCCTCGCATGAGCCCAAAGGGGCTAGCTTCTTTTGAAACTTTATAACCTCGCTAAACGGCTAAGTTTCTAACTTCGCATGAAGCTTTATACAGCTCTGCAGTAAGCTGACTCCTACCTTCAACTGAAGCCAATCTTGCTATCTTTGCCTCGAAGTATAGCATAACTTTATTTAAAGAGCTAACTGATAGCGTCGCTAGAAGCTCTATGATAATTAGAGCTTTAGCTCTATAATAGCTTTGTCTGAAGCTTGGCTTAGCTCCGCTGAAGGTTAACTTATAGCTTCGCCTGAATCTTTTGAAATAAACCTAAGGGGGTGGATATGTGTTTTGCTAATCAAATACAATTTTAAAACTACTTATGATGAATTATGCAAACGGTCACTCAAATAAGAATTGAAGCCGAATTTCCCATGAAGGACTCTAGAATTTCTCCTCTTTGATTCCTCTAGATAATGAGTTGAGGTGCTCAATTGCCTCCTTATTGAGATGAGTACAAACCGGTAATGAAAGTGATGGAATGAAAGCAATTATAGAATGCAAGATGAACAATTACTCAAGTATAAAAAATGAAAAGCAATAGAGAGCAAGACACAAGCAATCACAAACACAAAAGAATTTGTTCCGAGGTTCAAGCCATCGCCCTACGTCCCCGCCTTCACCACTATGAAGGATTTTACTATCCTCTAAGAGATCTTCCATAAGAGGATCTTACACAAAGGAATTACAATTTGGTCTATACAAGATCGGAGTGCACAACTCCACCAATTCAACCTTCTACACAAGAGGTAGCACAAAACCAATTGAGGTTACAAAGCTCTTGGTGATCTAACAAGAATACAAACACTCTCTCTTATAACTTTCTATAGAGTAGAATATGAAGTGTTGCTCAAGAAGTTAAGTGAGAGATGAAATTCAGTTAGAAAGAATAGAGGAGCTTTAAAACTAACTGAAATTGCTTTGGAAAGAAAGAACTGGAAGTTTGAAAGCTAGAAAAACTTTCCTCTTTTGAAACAAACTTGAAAACTTCTAAACTTGTGTGTTTTTTCTTATCTAAAACCAAAACTAATAACCTATATATATAGGCAATGAATTAATGTCATTTATAAATCATATCAGGTCATTTGAAATGTGTTTAGACACTTGGAAACCAAAAATGCCCGTTGGAATCTACTAAAAACAAAACAAATTTAAAAACTAGTCGTTATAGCCATCTGGCAGCTGTCGGTCGACCAACCGGTGGCCGGTCGACGGACAACTTATACTAAAAAAGCCGTTGGCTCCGGTCGACCAGGTGATCCACCGTTCGACAATTTAAAATGAAAAACTAAACTGTCAGTGGACCAGGTCGGTCGACCGATCCTAACTGAGAGTTAGGGTCTTTCAGTCGGTTGACCGATCGGTCGACCGCAAGGGTTAGCGGTGGACCGGTCGGTCGACCAAAAACGTGCACAAACGTGCACGCCCCTTGGCCAGAGGCCTGGTCAACCGAGTGGTCGATCATTTTGGCCTAAAATGGTCACCGGTCGACTGTTCTGGCCTGAAACAATTTTCTGTATGGATTTTGAATTTCAAACTATTTTCAAAATATTTATTGGTTTAAGGGTAATGTATCAATGTATAGGTGATGAAATATATGCTCTAAACTTATTATAAAATTTTAAAAAAATTAGGAGACATGTATCAAAACCAAACATTCAAAATACCAATGCTAGCAAAACTTGTATTTTTCAAAATCGTATATTTTGTGTGCGTAACTTCTTGAGCATTACTACTATATTCTACAACTTAACAAACTAATACCTTACAAGGCTTTTGGTGACTATAAGATCTTCAACCGGACTTCTCCACTAGCGACGTTGAGTGCTTTGAGGTTTGATCCCATATTTGAGTCTTCTTGAGTCTTCAACACCTTCCTTTAGAAGAAGAAAACTCCTTGAATCTTTAGAAGCCTGAGATAAAGTTAAACACTTGAACTTGATTAGTACAAATAACCATATATGTTTTATTATCATCAAAACCATAGAACCGGGTGATTGTAACCTTGGGCCAACAACTTTCCCTTTTTTATGATGACAAAACATATGAGTTATTTAAAAATAAAAGATAGGAAAGAGCTTGGAAAAGCTCCCCCTCAAGTTAGCTATCTATCAAGTACAAGAAAACATTATGACTTTAAATGGTTTTGAGTATATAATCAAGTCACACATATATGCATATATAAAGATGATACCAATATAGAATAATATGCTTAAATAGCCTACCATCCTTCCAATCCTCTTTTCTCCAAAAATAATATGCAATGAATAAAAAAAATGAATCATGGCATTGTATATAAGCATGGAAATGGATATAGAATATCAAAAACAACTTAATAACTCAAATATTTTCCCCCCTTTTTGTCATGTATCAAAAAGGGAAAAGACATCAACATAAAAGAGATATTAATTTAAAAATACATGAAATAATTTCAAAACTTATGAATCTATAATACAAACATTTAACTCACCACAAATGAATGAAAATCTATTATAATCTAGTGGTTTAGTAAAAATGTCTGCAAGTTGAAAATCGGTTGAAACATAATCAATTTCAGTATCGCCTTTCTCATAGTGATCTCTAAGAAAGTGATATCGAATATCTATGTGCTTAGTCTTGCTATGTTGATTTGCATTTTTGGTCATATGAATGGTGCTAGTATTATCACAAAATATTTTAATATGGTCATAATGTAAATCATAGTCAAGGAGAGTATGTTTCATTCATATGACTTGTGTACAATAAGCCCTGGCCGCAACATACTCCACCTTGATGGTTGAGAGGGTTACAAAATTTTATGTTTCGTAGAAGACCACGAAACAAGGCAATTTCTTAGAAATTGACAAGTACCTCTAGTGCTCTTCCTATCCATGCTACAACTAGCATAGTTAGCATCCGAATAACTCGTCATGGGAAATTGTCTGATTTTCAGGTACCACAAGCTCATTCCAATAGCGCCCTTAAGATATCTAATAATCGTTTTACCGTGATTAAGTGAGACTCTTCATGACAAGATTGAAATCTAGCACATAGACACATACTAAATATAATATCTGGCCTACTAGTCGTCAAATAAAGCATGCTACCAATCATACTTCTATAAAGTTTAATATCTATATTTATACCTTGTTCATTCTTGTCAAGCTTTGTAGTAGTGGTCATGAGAGTCTTGCTTAATTTTGCATATTCAAGTCCAAATCTCTTGATGAGTTCTCTTGTGTACTTGGCTTGATTGATGAAGATCCCATCACTCCTTTGCTTGATTTGGAGTCCAAGAAAGTAGTTTAGATCTCCCATCATAGATATTTCAAACTCGTTCTTTATGCATGATTTAATTTTTTTATAAAACTTTTCATTAGTGGATCCAAAAATAATATCATCAACATAAATTTGAACAATTAGGATATCACTATCTACATGCTTTATAAAAAGGTGGTGTCAACTTTACCCTTAATAAAATCATTTGAAATTAGAAAAGTTAAAAGCCTTTCATATCAAGCTCTTGGAGCTTATTTTAAACCATATAAAGTTTTATCAAGTTTGTAAACAAAATCTAGATGTGTAGGATCAACAAACCTGGGGGATTGTTCAACAATACACTTTCTCTTCTATAAAACCATTTAAAAATGCACTTTTGACATCCATTTGAAAAAGTTAGAATTCTTTAAAAGAAGAAAAGGCAAGTGTCATCCGTATGGCTTCAAGCCTGCTACGGGTGCAAAGGTTTTATCAACATCGATACCTTTGATTTGGGTGTAACCTTGGGCCACTAACCTAGATTTTTTTCTAATAACATTATCCGACTCATTCAACTTATTCCTAAAGATCCATTTAGTACCAATAGTTGGTCTATCATGGGGTTTAGGAATAAGATGCCAAACTTGGTTGCGCTCAAATAGATTGAACTCTTCTTGCATTGTAAGCAACCAATATAAATCGGCCTCGCTTCGAGGATGTCTTTGGGCTCAATATGTGAAATAAAAGCAAAATGACTACATAAATCATGGAGTTTGGATCGAACAGTTACCCCCTTGGATACATCACCTATGATGAGGTCCTTGGGATGATTTGTAGCAAATCTCCAATCTTTTGAAAGTGGTTGTGTTGGCTCCTCTTCAATCTCTTGAACTTCACCTTGTTCATCAATCTTTGGCTTTTTTTCTTCTATAGGTGAGTCTTTCAGGGTTATCTTCTCCATATCTTCACCTAAGGAATCAATCTCTATAGCATTCTTCACAAACACATTAGATTCCTCAAACTTGACATGTATAGATTCTTCAATAGTCAAAGAGGATCTATTGAAGACTCTATAGGCTTTACTAGTATTTGAATACCCAATAAATATGACTTCATAAGATTTGGCATCAAATTTTTCTAAATTATCTTTAGTGTTTAAAAAAAAGCATTTATAACTGAAAACTTTAAAGTAAGAAACATTAAGTTTTCTCAAATAGTAAATTTCAAATAAAGTATAAGAAGTATTTTTATAAAAATAAATTCTATTTGAGATGTAACATGATGTGTTTACGGCCTCGACCCATAAGTATTGAGGGAGTCCGTATTCATTTATTATTGTCCTAGCATTTCTTGAAGAGTACGATTCTTTCTTTCAAAGACTCTATTTTATTGTGGAGTTCTAGGACAAGATAGTTCATGTTTGATTCTATGTTCTTCACAATAGGTGATAAAGGAGTGGTTAATGAATTCACAGCCTCTATCACTTCTTATATGCAAAATCGAAAAATCTTTTTCTTTTTGAACTCTTTTTCTAAACAGTTGAAAATGTGAAAAGGTTTAATCTTTGTGTTCTAAAAAGAAAATTCATGTAAAACGAAAAAAATTATCAACCAAAACAAAGACAAAATGATTTTCACTTAGACTTTTGGTTTTAGTTGGACCAGACAAATCCATGTGAATTAACTATAAGGGTCTTGATGTCATGATGTTCTTGATTGTTTTGAAAGAGGACTTGGTTTATTTTCCAAGTTGGCACGCATCGCAAATGCAGTCCTTTTCAAATTTCAAATAAGGAATACTTTTCATCACTTTCTTATTCTTGATTCTAGATAGATGGTCAAACGAAACTTGGCTCAGTCTCCTATGCCATAACCAAGAGTCTTTATTAAAGGCATTTAAACATGTAGCATTGTATTGTAAATTTGACATATTCATGTACACATTATTTTTACGAAAATTGAAAAGCACACATACATTGGTTCGTCTATCTAAAACATTGCACGCTAAATCATCATAAAGCACTTTAAATCCTCTACCGCAAAGTTAACTAATACTCAAAAGGTATGCTTGAGACCATCAACTAAAATAATATTTTCAATTAAAGGAGATGAGCCAATTTTAATATTACCTATACCGATAATTTTCTCTTTGAAATCATCTCCGAAGGTGACAATGCCACCTTCCTGTTATCGAAATTATTGATGTCCCAAGTTATATGCCTTGAGCAACCACTATCAAGATACTACTGCTCCCTACGTCTTGGAGCCTTGGTGTGTACCTAGATCAAGTAACGATTTGGTTGATTTTGGTGCCAAAATTTCTTGGGTCTTATAATATTAGATTTTTAAATCCAAATGTGATCATTAGAAGCATTTATTTTCTCATAACAAAATTCAAAATAAAATTTGGCTAAGTGACCTTTTCGGCCACAATAAGTGTATGAATAAACTCTACAATATATAAAAGTATGATGTAAGTGTGGGGTGTGAACATACTACTTGGTGTGTGTAGAATGTCTAGCATGATATGTATATATATGCTGTGATTTAGAAGTGTAGGTATGTGTAATATGATGAGCATGTGTAGTATGAACATGTTTCTTTGGAGTATGATTCTTAGGAAACATTGCTCCAACTTAACTTTATCAAGCTCACATTTCTTTAACATATCTCCTAAAAAGTTAATTTTATCTTATAAATTAGATATCTTATTTTTATCAATTAATGGAATTTTTCTTTACATGAAATTTTATATGCATCGAAATCTTTTTGTGTGGATTGTGTGGAAGATAAACCATCTTTTTTTTTGAAAGTATAACAATTTTATTATAAAGAGTTTCATTTTTCTTTTTCGATTTTAAATATTTCTTTTTAAGGAAATCGTAGTTGTTAGACTACTCTTCAAAAGTCCCACCCAATTCATCTATTGTTAATTCACTATCATCAAGTTAGGGTTCGAATGTTAGCTTAGGTGTGTTGTTATTAGCCATGAAACACACGTGTGCCGTATCCACTTCTTCATCGGTTTCACTCTTCGAGTCCCAAGTGACTTTGAGAGCCTTCTTTTTGTAGGGCTTCTTGGAGGTTGAAGGTTTGCTCTTGGTCTCCGGACAATCCATAATCATGTGGCTTGGCATCCGACAATTGAAGTATATGACCTTCTTGTCTTCTTTTCGTTACCATCTTCTTTTATTACTAAACTTGGCCTTGTTTATCCTCCTTACATTTTTCACTAGGAGGGAGAATTCTTCGTCATCCTCTTCTTAGTCATCATCGTTGGAGATGGTAGGAGTGGATTTGAAAGCGATCACTTTCTTCTTTTATGGTGCCATCTCTTCCCTTGCCTTCCTCTCCATTTCATAGGTCTTAAGGTTTCCTATAAGCTAATGACCTCTATCTCTTCTTTGTCGTTTAGCTCCTTCAATGTAGTACCATTGGCTTTCAATGAGGGTGGGAGTGCCCGAATGATCTTCCTTACTTTTTGATCATTGTCAATTGCATCACCTAAAGAAGTATGACATTAGTTATTTTAGTAAATCTTGTTACCATATCATCAATGGTGTCATCATCATGCATGGTGAAATTTTCATATTGGGAATGTAAAAGATTAATTTTGCTCTCTTAACTTGTGATGTTTCCTCGTGTGTGACTACTAAGTGTGTTCAACTATCGTAGGCGGATTTGCAATAGATAACCTTAGCAATATCATTATCGTTCAAAGCTTGAAGTAAGGCATAGTATGCCTTAGCATTTGCATCAAACTCCTTGTGGAAATATCAGACCAAGTGTCCTCATCACCAATAGGTACACTAAAGGGTTTAGTCACCGCTTTTGCAACCCGGCTTTCTAAAGATACGAAAAATACAGTCATCTTAACCTTTCATATAGGGAAGTTAAGGCCATCAAACTTGGGAGGGATCTTAATACCTTCGGCCATTTTTACTAAAGTGGATAAAGATGAAATTGTGAAAGAAGTGATTAGCAATTAGGATCTCTCTAAGGATGTTAAGCCAAAATCTAGAGACCAAGGCTCCGATACCAATTGAAATACATCTAGAAGGGGTGAATGGTGTTTTGCTAATCAAATGCAATTTTAAAACTACTTATGATGAATTATGAAAAAAGTAACTCAGAATAAGAATTGAATCTAAATTCTCCATGAAGGGCTCTCGAACTTCTCCTCTTTGATTTCTCTAGATAATGAGTTGAGGTGCTCAATTGCCTCTTTGTTGAGATGAGTATAGACCAGTAATGAAAATGATGGAATGAAAGTAATTATAGAATGCAAAGATAAACAATTACACAAGTATGAAAAATAAAAAGCAATAGAGAGCAAGACACAAGCAATCGCAAACACAAAGGAATTTGTTTCGAAGTTTGAGTCACCGCTCTACGTTCCCGCCTTCACCACTATGAAGGATTTCACTATTCTCTAAGGGATCTTCCACAAGGGACCTTACACAAAGGAATTACAACTTGGTTTACACAAGAACAGAGTACACAACTCCACCAACTCCATCATCTACATAAGAGGTAGCACAAAGCCAATTAAGGTTACAAAACCCTTGGTGATCTAACAAGATCGCAAACACTCTCTCTTAAAACTTCCTATTATGAAGTGTTGCTCAAGAAGTTAAGTGAGAGATGAGATTCGGTTAGAAAGAATAGAGGAGCTTTAAAACTAACTGAAAATAGCTTTGAAAAGAAAGAATTTGAAGATTGAAAGCTAGAAAAACTTTTCTTTTTTGAAACAAACTTGAAAACTTGTAAATTTGTGTGTTTTTCTTATCTAAAATCAAATTCAATGACTCATATATATAGATAATAAATAAAAATCATTTATAAATCATACCAGGTCATTTGGGGTGTGTTTAGACACTTGAAAACTAAAATGCCCGTTGGAATTGACAAAAAACAAAACAGATTAAAAAACTAGCCTTTATAACCATCTGGCAGGCTGTCGGTCGACCGGGCCGGTCGACCGATAGCTCATACTAAAAAGAGTAGATGGCTTCAGTCGATCGCGCGGTCGACCGCTCAGCAATTTAAAATAAAACTAAACTGTCGGTCGACCGGGTCGATCGACCGACCCTAACTAAGAGTTAGGGTCTTTCAGTTGGTTAACCAATCGGTCGACCGCAAGGGTTAGCAGTCGACCGACAACTTGCACAAACGTGCCCACCCCGTGGCCAAAGGCCCGGTCGACCGGGCAATCGACCATTTTGGCCTGAAATGGTCACCGGTCGACCGATCTGGCCTGAAATAGTTTTCTGTATGGATTTTGAATTTCAAACAATTTTCAAAATATTTTGTATAGTTTAAGGGTAGTGTATCAATAGATAGGTGATGAAATACATTTTTTAAACTTGTTATAAAATTTTGAAAAAATTAGGAGACATGAATCAAAACCAAACATGCAAAATACCAATACTACCAAAACTTGTATTTTTCAAAATCGTGTATTTTGTGTGTGTAACTTTTTGAGCATCACTACTATATTCTACACTTTAATAAACTAATATCTTACAAAGCTCTAGGTTGATTACAAGATCTTCAACCGGGCTTCTCCACTGGCAACATTGAGTGCTTTGAGCTTTGATCCCGTAATTGAGTCTTTTTGAGTCTCCAACACTTTCTTTTAAAGGAAAAAATTCCTTGAATTCTTAGAACCCTGAGATAAAGTTAAACACTTGAACTTGATTAGTATAAATACCCACATATGTTTTGTTATAATCAAAACCATAAAACCGGGTGATTGTAACCTTGGGCCAACATCTTTATGTAGCTTCACCTGAAACTTTATCTAGCCTCGCCTGAACAGGCTAGCCTCACCTCCACTGGCTAGCCTCGCCTGAGCAGGCTAGCATCGCCTCCACTGGCTTTAAGGTAACCGCCCACTAAGTTAGTGGGGGGATTAATTGGTAGTTACACACATGATCTCTCATTAAGAGGAGATAATCAAAGAGATCATAACTCCCTATTGAACCTATAAATAGCCCACTAGTAGGCTAGGCTCGAGGTCTTGAAGAAATTCAAGTCCAAGAGGGCTTTTTTGAAGAGCATAAAGCTTCTTTGATGGCTTCAAAACTTAAACTAATAAGAGATCTACTCTCTCGCTTTCAAGAACTAAGAGAATCCCTTCTCTAATCCTACAAGGATAAATTCTGGGTGCTAATACCCTAAGATCTTTCTCTCTGAAGAAATTTTCGAAACCAGGCGAGAAGAAACTCCCAAACAGTAGCATTCAAGGATCGATCTCTTACATCATCAACAAAACAAAGTGGTCGCGCACTGACCAGACTTCTACTGGCACACTTTGCCAGAAATCTCAGTAGAAGATTCATGTAATTTTCTTGTTTAATTACTTGTAATTTTCTACAACAATTTTGTAAGTTCCCCCCTTTGTAAATATATGGAAAACAAGATGGCGACTCTGCTGGGAAGTACATTCTCCACTGCTGAGAATCAAGTGCCGCAATGTGACGTTGGGTGTACTGCAAAGACAATGGTCATCCACTTTGATCAAGAGAAATTCAAACAATTTCAAACAATTTCACTTTGGGGGTAACACAAATCCCCTTCATGTGCATAAGCACAGGAAGGTCAGCATAACTAGAGCCCATCTAGCTACCTCTTGGAAGCAAGTCTCTGTTTAGACAAGTAAGGCTCTCTGCAAGCCTACTGCAGTCTTATACGAGGCTAAACAGAGTCTATTTAAGTCTAGCACAGTCTCAACAGAGACTAACATAGCCTCACGCCAGTGTGCTAATGTTGCATGCTAGGCTATAAAGGTTCCCCGTGAACCTTGAACAGTCTCTGCTAAGGCAATTTGGATTAAAAAATCCAATAGCCTCAAGCGAGGCTAGAGAAAATACCTTGACAAAGCTTCATACAAAGCTAACTCAGCTCTTCGCAGAATTCAGTCTCGCCTATCTTGCGAGGCTAATGCTAAAGCATCTCTGCGTGTTAATAGCGTTGCTAATACAGCTTCACTCCCACTGCCAGCACTAAGTGCTAAAAAAATTCTCAGCCGCAAGACTAGAACTAAAGCACTAATTAATGTTAATGATGAGGCTAAAAATAGAGCACCACTGAGTGCTAGCAGCGAAGCTATTTTAGCCTCGCTCATGGAAAGAACTCTGCTACATAGAGATAAGCTCGCCTTCAAAGACAGAGCTAAAACAGTAGCATCGCCTTGCAAAGCTATCTCTTCAGGCGAAGCAATTCTAGCTTCGCCTACAGCCAAGAAAGCCATTTTTAAGGCTAGGCCTAAGGCTTTTCAGCCTAAGTAGGCTAACTCTTAGCCTCTTTGAGTCTCCATATTGAAATGTTTAAGCCTGGCTAATACTGACTTATGAGAATTTTCGAACCATAAGTGGAAAATCCATTATGAAGAGTCAGTTCACGTCTCGCCATCCTAATGTGGACAAGTAGGTTGTCAACTTGTAATAGTCCACTCTGTCTATTGTTGTTTGGAGATAATCCCTACAATGTCTCTTCCATGCCAGTAATCAGTATTCAATTGGTTGTCAGTTTAGACTTCTTAGAAACCCAAGTCTCGAAAGAAGAAGACAACAAAAGTGCTTTGCCTTACAGCTGCCTATGTTAACATGGTAAGTAGAGGAAGGGATCTATTTTAATCCTGACAAAGGAGACAAGGGGCTTATACTCCTCTAGCTTGCTCCTCAAACTCTGATTATAGCCCCGGCTTAAGTTAGGTTCTCGTAGAACAAGAGGGTACCTTCTAAGGTACTCACTCCAGGGTAGCAATACCCTACAGCTATGAACAAGCTTCTTCATCTATTGGGGTTATGTCACCGGCACTATTAAGGAATCTTTTCCAATGGTCTGATGATGATGAGGAGGCCAATGGATACGCTTTTTCAGTACTATCAGCTCAATACGAATGAGGCTTGTATCTGCTAACATGGCTGACAACAACGATGATGATCTCTGTCAGGGAATGGAGGCACAAGAGCAGACTTTCAGGGTTCAGCAGGAAGTCTTGAAAAATATCCAACAGATGTTAACTCAGTTCTTGGTCAACCAGAACACCAATGACACCGGTAGCAATCGTGATGAAGAGGAGAACAACAACAATGAGCCTTCTAAGACTGAGAGGTCGAAAGAAAGCTCCTCAATCGATGCTGAGATTATCAAAGGCATCCAAACTCAGATCGCATCCCTAACACTGAGGATGAACTGAAGAAAGTTGGGATGACTCATCCTTACCAACTGGAATGGGATTCAGTGATGTACCAACTAAAGTTCAAGCCGCCTACGTTGCACACATACAATGGCAAAAGCTCACCCAACCTGCATATCTATTATTTCGGTCTCAAATCGGTAATGCAATAGACAATGATGCCATCATGGCTAGACTATTCATCAGCACCCTTAAGAGGTAGCCTTTAATTGGTTCAGGAGCCTACCCAGCGGCTCCGTCAATTATTGGGTTGACCTGAAAACTCGGTTCTTTTCTCGATTCTATAAGGATAATACCGAGGTGACCATAGACAAGCTCCTCTTAATGGTCCAGAAGGGAAAAGAATCCGTGCGGGAATACATTGAAAGATTCCACAACCTTTCTCTTATATGCCCCGCTGGCATGCCATTGCCCATGTTGCTTCAGACATGCCAGTATAACTTTCTCGACAGAGTGAAAATTCGTATGGGAACTGTCAAAGCCATACATGGAAGGAGCTTGTTAAGCAATCTGTGATAGCTGAGAAATCGGCTAAAAAATTTGAGCCCTCAGTGCTGAAAAACAAGTGGGTATCAACACCAAGGGACGTGATGTAGCCCAATCTCCCAATCAAAGGGCAAGGAAACCATGGCCATTGAGCTATCAGGGGCAGCTCAACCAAAACAGAAGAGCGATACCAACAACAATCAGGAGTTCAAATTTTCATCAAAAGTGTATTCCTTCAAAGACGAGCAGGTGGTGACAATCTTCCGCTTACTTCACAAGGGTAATAAGTTCAGGCTACCCAAAGTTCGACATCCTAATGAGGTGGGGTGTACAAATGATCTCAACTACTACCTCTTTCATAGGATGGTGCATCACCCTACCAACAGATGCTTTGTCTTCAAGGATAAAATTCAAGCATTGGTGGATGCTGGAGTTCTGACTCTCAAGTCATAACAAAAAAAGTCACTGCTAACATAGTGACTCTTAATTTCAGGACCTTTTTGAAGATGAATGTCAAAGATGGATTGGTCTCAGTCCCTAAGCCAGATTGGACGTCATCAATCCAATGGCTAAAAAGCAGAAAACTAAGGGCCTCATTCCAATAATGACAGAATCTGGAGAGATCATGTGGGTCCACCCAGATATCATCAAAGATGAGCAATAGGAAACTAGCAAGTCCAAGCTCAAAGGCAAGTCATGCAACGCCGTCTCTCTCGCAACATATAATGACTCTGTGACTATAGCCTCTCTTAGTGACTCGGAAGAAGAGAAGCTTGCCTTAACAACACATCCCGCTATCTCACAGTCGGTGGTCACAGTTCTGGCAAACAGTACTTGCGACAGAATGACTAGATACCCAACATGGCACAACCACCAACGACGTCGGGAACCACTGCACCTGCCCAGGCTCTAGTGCCTAAGGACAAAAAGAAGCAGAGGGAGATTCAGTCTGATGAATCCTTGAAGAAGAATCCTTCCCTAGAACTCAACGCTCCATTTTGCTTTGACATATTGGCACAATTGGCCAATATTTCAGCTCGTATTACCTTGCACGAGCTACTCTGCCTCTCGAAGAAAATGAGAGAGGCACTTAGTGATGCGCTTGCTGATTCAGAATCATTTCTGACACAGGTACCTTTGATCCCTAAGAGGATGATGGAGCTTCATGTCCCTAATGTCAATGGTATAACAACAAGTACCATGCATCACTCTGAAGGACCTGCTCCTCAAGGACAACCGACATGATAGACCCTTGTTGTAACACTCGGTTCCAGTCACCGGTATTTTTCACTGGTGGTCGGTATGGTATAAACCTATTCTGGTAGCCTAAACTAAGTCTAATTTAACTCTAATAAAATTTCCTAATATTTCAGATTTTTTTTGATTTTTCCAAAAATTTTCTAAATTAATTGAGGATTCTTGAAATTCGTGACCCATCTGTGTCGCTATACGACTTTTGAATTTTTTTAATTTTCAATTGGGAATGAATTTCATGAATTCGATTTCTCAGTAATGCTTAAAATAATATTTTCTATTTAAGAATTTTCTGAATTTTTTCGAATTAAATAGGAATTTAATTGAGTTAAGAAAAGGCAAAAATAAAAATAAATAAAAATATAAATAAATAAAAATAAAAATAAAATTTAGAATTTATTTGCAGCCAGAAGGTTTTGAACCTAGGTGGGCTAGGAAAGAATGTAATGAGTTAACCATGATGCCACATTGGCATGTGGTCTAGAGGCTTTAAACCTCCCTTTAACTCTTTTCATCCTCTCCAACTTCTTCCACTCTCTAACTTCTCTCTCACCTTCTCCCCTTCATTCCCGTTCACTCAAACTGAAACCACTACTCCTTCCACGTAGTCTAACTCTCAGGGGTGGCTTAGGAGTGTGTGGTGCCTATAAAAGGGGTATCTCACCATCTCAAGTCATTTGCAAAACCTAAACTTCTCTCACTTTCTTACTACTCTCTCTTTCTCTCCCGAATCTTTGAAGTGCTGGTCGAGGCGAAGAATATTCAGACTGAAAGGAAGCATTCCAGGTAATTTTATTTTGCATTTTCGTAGAATTTAAGTTTGTTGTGGCATTTCATCGAACATGTAATACGCATTACATTATAACAGTAATTTCACCATGAAAAATGTATGCTAAAATCCTAATAAAAAAGTTCTGAGATACCCTAGATATACATCTTAATTATAGTGATTTTTATTATATTTTAATATTTTTTTATAGGAAAAAAAGTAATAGGTTCTCGGTCAGATAGGGTCTGGCCTGGCCAGGCCAGGCCAACCTGGCCTGTAAACAGACCCGGGTTCGGGTCTGTTTTACAGACCCGGTTCGGGTCTGTTTTACAGACCCGAACCGGCCTGAATTAAAAAAAAGAAAAAGATAAAATAAAGAAAGAAAAAGAAAAAGAAAAAGAAAAAGAAAATAAATAAATAAAAGATAATAAAAATATGCCGAAAAATTACTGTAGCATTTTACTGCAGCAAACCTAGACCCAAACCCTTTACTATAGCTGACCCGTTACTGTAACAAATAGACGCGTTAAGCCTTTTATTGATTTTTAGGTTTATTTTAATTCAAAAAATTTTGAAATAAACTCAGAAAATTTCAGAAAATTCACAGAAAATCACAAACTAAATTTAAGACTTATAAATATATTTTGTATGTAATATTAGAATAACATGAAATTAAATATTTTTTGTAATTATTATTTAATGATCATTTATTTAAAAATTGCCAATATATTTCTAAACATCACAAAAAATATAAATTTATAACTCAATAATATGTAAACATTATACATCATTTTATTAGTTTATGCATATATTTTATCATGAAATTATATTTTTAACTGGTTGCTAAAAATCTGAAATTGAATTATTTGGAAATATTAACCAACCAAAATTATAATAAATAGTAAAAATTTCATTCTCATTTAACTTATCACTGAATAAGAACATGTCAAGTCTCTAGCTAATTCACGCAATATTTAGGCCGCGAATTTTACCTAGAGCCGGTTGGAGTTACGGAAATTCAAATTCCAACGACATCAGGCAAGTACACATACTCTCTCTCCTCTGTGTTCCTTTGTTAGTTTATAAATTTCTTTCGGATCTCGAATTCCCATATCCTTCCCTGGCCTTGTGTATTGTAAGACATGCATGCATATGATGTTTATTACATAAATGATCATTCAAGTATAAATAAAAATTAGTAAATACTGTACAAGTAAGTTGACATCACCCTATATCATAATTACCATTATATGATTATGTTTACACCCTAATACACTGGCATCACTTATACTATTATGCATTTGTTACTCGATGTTGTCACCGTTTTCCGTTTTCTTAAAATTTTGATATGCAGTGTAATCATTATTTGTCACTGCTAATACTCTTGATACTGATCCTTAATCCTGTCACGCTGAGTCACAGAATATCTTGCACTTACATTGATTATTAAAATTAACCAAGCCGAGGTTAATGGGGGAGACTATAGCAGGAGAAATTCAGGAAGGTGTGCTTGGAAGGGCGACCCCTTGTGGATTTGGATGTCACACGTGATCTTATTATTTATACGCGCTCCTATTATTACATGTTACATGATACCTGAGTACAGTGAACAGTTTCTCCATGCTATCAGGATTCACTAACATATCACTTATCTGATATATAGTTGTCCTGTGGGACAGGGCACAGGATGGCTGCATTAGTTAGGTAATAAAACAGACTAGACTTAGAATTATCATTTGTGATATGGATAATCTTGACTACATGATGTTCCTGGACTTGCCATATTGTTTTTAACTTGTGATCTTGTGTTCTTATGACCTGATGATTATGATATATGACATTACTCATCCAGGGTGCTTCATTGTAATTATATATATGTCATAGTATACATACATGACCTTATTTCACATGATCTAGTGTTCTGTTACTCTCGCGAGTATCTTACCTGTCAGTTTTTATTACCGTCAGATTTATTATTCATTCATTCCAGTGCTCTACTTATGTTGCCTCTTTACTTTCACATTTCCATATTATTGTTTTCTCTTTTCATGTATGCCATTGTTGGTCTGCTTCTGATGGACCTTATTTTTCAGCATCAGAGCTTGAGGAGATCGATGAGTCACTATTCGAAGGAACCCTGGAGGACTACTAGGCATGAGTCCGAAGTTTCTTGTCATGTATTTTGACATTTTGTCTTGCTATGATGACCCGATGCCAAAATTATGTCTTCTTTTTTTTTCTGCTCTGTTATATTTTCATTTTTGTATTCAGACAAAGACTATTGTAGATGTATGTCTTTTATATGTAAATGAAACTTCTGGTTGCCTTTTTTATATGTGTGCGATAATTTGGCTCTATTACTACAATATAAGGTATTCACGAAAGAGATTTCCCTCCTTGTAAGTATCTGCTGGCCATCGTTACATACTCGTACTCCATATTTTAGGAAGCAGGGCGTGACATGGTATTATTGATATCAGAGCCATGTTTATTTTGATTCCACACCAATATAAAGACAATCGGGCTCACATATGAGAAAAAGCATCTATAACTGTCTGGATACACCTCGTTAGCCTAAACTCGTGCCTTAGATTCCCTTCTAAACTATTCACTATCCGTTCCAGACACTCATGGCTCAAAACAGAAATGTTTCCTCTTCCTCCCAAGTCGACCCAGTCTAAGAGAACACAGAGATCCTCCAAACTCTGAAACGCATGCTAAAATTGCAGCAGGATCAGAATGACCTGCTTCGTGCCAGAGTGACGAGGGCCCAGGAGACTACGGAGCATTCTCTGATGGGGCTAAATTCCGACCACGCGTCGACTAAGGTGGGGAACATCTCAGATTTTTGAAGGTTGCACCCAAGTAACTTCTCAGAAAATGAGACACCACTAGAGGTGGAACAATGGCTGATCAAGATAGAGCAACTGCTGAATGCCACAAAAATTTCTGAGGAAGATTGGGTTGATGAATTGAGCATCCAACTTACTTATATCTCCCATATCTGGTGGACTGCTGAGATGGAAAGGCTGACTCCACCTATCAGCTGGAAGACATTCAGTGAGAGCTTCTTGGTAAAGTTCTTTCCTATGACTGCCAAAGCGGAGATGGAGTGACAATTCATCAACTTAAATCAAGGGGGACATACTGTGGATCAGTATGCCACAGAATTTACCAGACTAAGTTACTTTACGCCATACATGGTGGCACAAGAAGGGGACCATGCCAGGAGGTTTCTTGAAGGGTTGGATATCAACATTTAGAGCCATATTGTTGTACTCCCGCTCAACACCTACGCCCAAGTTCTGGAGATAGCAAGGACTCAGGAGCAAATCTTACAGTAAAGGAGACGACTGCTTGGGCTCTCTCAGAAATGCCCAATGACCTATATTCCTGGTAGGTCTAGTGTCAGGCCCCCACTACCCAAGAGGCCTTCCCTAGTTCTGACACCTGCTCCCATAGTAGCTCGAAAGGAGTTATTCTGCACCTTCTGTCATCTGCCTTGTCATGCTCTGAAGGACTATAGATGGGCAAATCACAAGTGCCTGGCCTGGGGGCTAGTGATCATCAGCTCCGCGATTGTCCCAAGACCAATAATTCCATATCCAGAGGACCTATGTCGCAGCAGGCCCCAACCGCGCACAGCCCTGAGTTTCACTTCCAACCCAGCAAGAGATGTTCCTTAGAACCAAAGGAAAGACGCCTCAGAAAGGCCGACCAGTGAAGAGGCAGGGTCGGGCCTACAATCTAACTTTAGAGGAAGCTGAAGTGGCTGATGGAGTCATCGCAAGTACCATCTTAGTATAATTTATTCCTACACATATTCTCTTCAATTCCAGGGCTTCCCATTCCTTTATTGCTCAGCACCACATTTCTTGTGATGATATGGTTAACCCCTAAAACATAGCCACGGGAGGCGGGATAATTGTCTGTTCTAAGGAATGTAGGAAGTCCCCTATAGTGATATATGGTAGAGAGTTTCTAGTCGACCTGATAGTCATAAATGACTCTGGGTTTGACGTTGTCTTGGGCATGGACTGGTTGGGCACTTTCTATACTCTCATTGACTGTGAAAAGAAGAAAGTTACTTTTCGGGTTCCCAGTCATCTAGAGTTTGAATTCCATGTTGGGGATGTAACTCTGGTGCAAGCCCAATTCAAGAAGAGGTAATTGAAGGGAGTGCTAAAGTCCTTGAACTCTAAGGAGCAGGTTAATATGCCTAAGGTGGTATGTGAATTTCTTGACATCTTTCCTGAGGATCTCCCTGGACTACCCCCTGTTAGAGAGATTGAATTTAGTATTAAAGTCTTGCTTGGAACAACCCTTATTCCAAGGCACAGAAACGTATGGCTTTGGTAGAACTAGCGAAATTGAAGAAGCAGATTCAAGAATTGCTCGATAAGGGGTTAATCTGACCGAGTGTTTCACCCTGGGGCGCTCTAGTCGTTTTAGTCAAGAAGAAGGATGGTAGCCAGTGACTATGCATTGATTACCAGGAGCTGAACCAAGTTACAGTCAAGAATAAGTATCCCTTACCCCGGATTGATGATCTCTTTGATCAACTAGGGGGAGCCACAGTATTCTCTAAGCTAGATCTCCGTTCTGATTATCACCAAGTATGGGTGAAAGTTGAGGATGTATCTAAGACTGCTTTTCGAACACGATATGAACATTTCGAGTTCCTTGTAATGCCATTCAGAGTCACCAATGCTCTGCGATATTCATGGACTTGATAAATCACGTCTTTGCTCCATACCTAAATCAATTTGTCGTGGTCTTCATTGATGATATCCTGATTGTTCCAAGACCAAAGAGGAGCACGTTGAGCACTTGAGGGTTGTCCTGCAAACTCTAAGACAAGAGAAGTTATATGCAAAGCTTAGTAAATACTCTTTTTGGCTAGACCATGTCTCATTTCTCGAGCACATCATATCTGGAGATGGCATCTAGGTGGATTCAGCCAAATTAGAAACTGTCAAAGATTGGCCAATCTCTAAGTTTGTCATAAAAGTGAGAAGATTTCTTGGATTGGCTGGCTACTATCGTCAGTTTGTCAAAAATTTCTCTAGGATCACCGAGCCTCTAACCAAGCTAACTAGAAAGGCAGTGAAGTATCGATGGACTGAGGAATGCCAATTAGCATTCAAGAAATTGAAGGATCGATTGACAACAACACCAGTTCTAGCAATTTCAGATGGATCTGGGGGGATGGTGATACATAGCGATGCTTCTTGGCGCGGCCTGTGCTGTGTGTTGATGCAACGAGGCAGAATGATGTCATTCGTCTCAAGACAATTGAAGCCCCATGAGAGGAATTATCCAACTCATGATCTGGAACTGGTGACGGTCATCTTCGCCCTTAAGGTGCGGAGACACTATCTTCTCGGAGAGCGTGTGGAGATATTCACAGATCATAAGAGTCTCAAGTACAATTTTACCCAGAAGGAGCTCAACATGCACCAAAAGAGATGGCTAGAGCTTATGGCAGACTATGATCTAGATCTGCAATACCACCCCAGGAAGGTGAATGTCATTCCTGATGCTCTCAGTAGGAAGCCCTCTTTCATGATGATGACTCAACAGAAGGAGAGCAGGGAGAGATTATTAGGCCAGACTTGGAGATCATTCTACCTGAAGATATTGGAAGACTCATGACCTTGGTAACTTAATCATCTCTGATCGAGAAGATCAAGGAGGTTTAGAAGGAAGACCCTGAAATCACCTAGAGGGGTTGAATAGGTGACTAGCTAATCTAATGGTAAATTAATGCGGAATTAAAACTATTTATGCAAATTAAAAACTATTATGCACAACACACCAAGTATAAACAAAGAGTGTAGCCGAATTTCCTGTGAAAGGCTCTGGACTGTCTCCTCAAGATTCCTCTAGATAAGAGTTGAGGTGCCGCTATGGCTCTCTTGGTTGCATACAAGTGTGAGCAAACAATTCCCAAGCATATATCAATATAGCACCAGGTATATCAAGCATATAAAGATAAAGACAATATAAGAATGCAAGATATAAAGACAAGTGAGAGATAGAGAGAGCAATCGCAAACACGGGAGAATTGTTTCGAGGTTCGAGCACCCTTGCTCTATATCCCCGCCTTCAACACTATGAAGGATTTTCACTATAAAATGATCTCACCGGATCACTCGGTGCCGCAACACCAACAAGTGAGTTCACATTAGAACTCCTTTGGACTCTCTAATCCCTCTCTTGTTCCCGCAAGAACAACACACGCAAGCATACTAGCTTGCCGAGGCCGCACCTCTACACCGAGCTCTCACTAGAACCCGAAACACCGCGAACCCGCAAGTCCACCTCCTCAAATACAAATTTGAACTCTTGGTCATCTAAACACTTTAATCACCTAAAAACAATCTCACAACAACTCTCCTATAGGAATGATATAGCAATGGAAAGCTCAAGTATGTGTGAGAAACAAGGATGAAATTTGTGGTGAAAAACTCAAGAAATCCCCTTTTGAAAACCTCTTGATAAACTCTCCTTTTGATATAGAAATTTTGGCTCTTAAACAAGTGGAGATAAACACTAAAAGATGTATGAAAAACTTGCTTGAAAGCCCACTTGAAATCTTGTGTAAAACAGTCCATGGGAACCCCATTTTATAGGCTCCAAAAATCTGCCCGTTGGAAGCTAACTCAGCAGTTCTGGCTGCTGACGGTCGACCTCCCGATCGACCGTCAACTGTCAGATTTTCGACCGTTAGGAAGGTCGGTCGACCGGCCGGTTGACTGTCAACTGGGCAATGGCCTAGCGGTCGACCGCCCGGTCGACCGGGCCATTTCCAGAGAGCAGACAGTCTCTGACGGTCGACCGCACACCGTCCGGTCGACCGGCCCAACCTGTGCACGTCTGTGCACATCAGTCAACCGGAGTGGTCGACCGACTTCTTATCCGGTCGACCATCCGGTCGACCGACAAGAAGTCAGTCCAGGCAATTATGGTGATTAAAAACTTGACTTTTTTACTTTAATAAAATCCCATAAATTCTCTAAAAATCTACAAAAATAAGTTCAGTAATATATTTTGATATACAAACATGTTTGAGTAAAGATCAAATCATGTTACAAACATTTTGAACTATTTTTGTAATATGGAAGTTTTGCCTTAAACAAAAATCTGTATTTTTCTAAATTGATTTTTTCAAAACTTCTTCAAATATAAAAACAAGATATTTTAAACACTTTTAAAGCTTAGTGTGTATGGATATAATCCACTACACATATATGATGAAATATCTATGTTTTTGACAGTAAGCATTAAAATGGTTTTGGTTAAAACATATGTATATATGAAACTCCAAAAATCAAAACGGTATTTTTTTTCAAAATGAAAACTCTTTTATGAAAACTCATATAAATCTTGTGTGTGAGTATATATGATACTTGAGCAATCCACCAACTATTCTATCCTTTACATTTTATCTAAAAACAAAATCTTACTAAAAATAAACCTAGACATAAGTCTTCTCTTGAAGGTCTTCACTTGAAAATCTTCTTCTCCTTCTTGACTTGGTCCAAAACTTTGATCCAATGAGCTGGACTCCTCTTGAGTACTTGATGTGGTCTTGATGCATAAGCTCTTGAATCAGCACGTGCTAGCTCCAAAACATGACTTGAAATCCTTTGTTGAAGCTAAATACCTACTAAGATCTTGATCACATATCTAAGACTAATTAAACACAAGATCATTAGTACTATAACTACATGAGTTAATCATCATCAAAACTAGAGTGATGGGCCTTTGGGCCAACAATCTCCCCCTTTTTGATGATGACAAAATTCATAGAGTTATATATGTATGGATTAAAGTCAAGTTTCATAGAAGCTCCCCCTTTACTCATGCATAACAATAAACAAATATATATTCAATGAAGTACATAAAGCTAAACAAATATATCATCATAAACAGGGTAAGAGAAATATGCATATCAAAAAAAAATTTTATCAAAAAACCTTCTCCCTCTTTTGTTTAAACTTTCAAAATCATTTTCATTTATATCTTATTGTTTATTGTAAAATGCAAAAACTCAAATATGCATATATAAACTCAAAATCTTTCTCCCCCCTTTTGTCAATCATCAATAAAGGGTAAAAAAATCAAAAATAAGGATATATATGCGATATACATTCATGAAGAGGAAGACGCTAAGTTAACTTCCCGGCATACATGCATTACATGAAGAAGGGATGACAAGGCCTAACTCACATAACGCATAATATACAATGCATAAGTGGAGATGTTAAGCTCCCCCTACACACGTGTATCACATAAAGAAGAGATATCAAGCTCCTCAATATAAGATACGCTCAACATGAATCTATATGTAGAAGAGATGTTAAGCTCCCCTTGCATATAGACAGGACATATCAAAATATTTTTAACGCAAATTTTGATAATTACTCAAAGTAATAAAACAAATTTTGATATACCATTTGTACATAAACAAAATTTTAAGATACTAATTGTAAATAAACAATACAAATTTTGAATTTTTCTTAAATAACAAATCAATTTGAGATATCACAAGATCTTTGATACCATATGAAATTTGAAATTTGTCATACCAATTGAAATTGAAACATTTGTACATTTTGATACCAATGAAAGAAAATATTTTATATTTTGATACCAATTGAAACATATGGTAAATTTTGATACCAAATAGGTAAAACATATTGATACCAATTGAAATTTAAACCCAAATGGAAATTGAAACATATTGATACCAATTGAAATATATTGTGAATTTTGATACTAATAAAAAAATACCAAATGAAAATAATGCATAAGCTTATTATAGTACCAATTTAGATACCAATTGAAATCAAGATTTAATTCAAGCTTAGCATAAACATGATTTGTGCTTTAAACATGTAAATATTTGTAAGTCAAGCACAATCAAATCATATATATGTATGAAAGTGAGAATACCAATTGAAATTGATATTATTTGAAATTTAAGGCATACATATATAGAAACAAATTATGAATATACAAAAAAATGTCAATTGTGATACCAATTGAAACTATGATATGAATCAAGTATATAACTCATAAAAATCTACCCTTTTCATGCACATTATAAAAGATATTTAATTTGAGCATACAAGGCATGATCGTCCATCCATCCGCCCTTTTAGGGATGGTAGGGTTTTCAAAATGAGAGTTTGAAAATATTTTGTAAAATTTGAAAACTCTACCTATTGAAGGATAAATAACTAGTTAAAGTAATTTTTAAAAAATTAGTTAAAAATCCTTCAAACATGAAACCAAATCATATGTCTGTAATGAACGTGTTAAAAAAAACAAGCATTGACACTCGATATCTATAAAGCTCAAAAAAAATTCTCATGAAAACAATGTCATGAGTAAACATATAAATGTGAGTGTACCAAGTATTATGTGAATAGCATATTCATGAAATAGTCAATAAGGCTCAAAATAAACATGAATATCCTTTTATCAAACAAATATGCAAATCATTTATTTTTCAAAAAAAATAAACTTTATGGTATATGTATGATTTATCCAAAGCTAGCAATATACATACATATCCCAAACACAAAAGAGTCCATAATGGTATTGGCATGAAGGCAAGTGACTCAATGGTATACATGTATATTTATTAGTTTTAGATAAATATAACATATACATGAAACAAAACATGCATAGGAATAGGAAAAACAAGTTAAAATGCACGAATCATTAAAACTAGGCTATACATGTACATGTAATAAGTACAAATGAGCAACGAAGCACAAATATATATGAATCAAATGTTGCTCACTACTTGTACAAATATAGACACAAGTTTTGACAAAAACTCCATTTAAACAAGTTATTCAGCACATGAAGCACAATGTTAAAAACATGCTAAAAACATATATATCAAAGCATGTAAACAAAAGGAGTTTAGAGATAGTTACCAAACCATAAGAGCTATACTCTAAGTCTCCAAAACTTGGTGGTCGTCCCACTAAACTTCCTTGATAGCGGTGCATCAATTTGTAGTGTCCATCAAGCACATGCATCCACCACAAGGCACCAACTCTCTCACGTTTTGTGAGAGCCCGCACCTACATCAAATTCAAAAGGTAGGGATTTTGGTACCCATTTTCTTTTAGGTCCACGGGGTTACCATTATTTGGAACCCAAACATTTTTATTAGCAAAATTAGTAGAATTTAATTTATCAAAACAAAATTTTACTAAATGGCCTTTGCGGCCACAATGTGTACATTTGTACACTCTAGTATGCACATATGAATGAGTGTGATCATGACCTGCAAAATGTGCATAAGTATGTTGTGGGTGATGTGCATGAACATATGGAACTTGTTTCCTTTTGAAACAAGGTTTCCAATTTTGAATGATTGAATGCACAATTGCTCAAATTTGAGCTCAAATAATTTATTCTATTTTTCAAAAACTTCATCTCATTTTGATCAATGGTAGTAGCATGAAAAGCATAATGAGAATGAGAATCAATTTTCTTTTTCCTTTTAGAAACATTTTCTTTTTCTTTCGAAACAAAAATTTTTCTTCCAAAATGATTTCTTTTCCTTTTTTCACCAAAACAATTTTATTTTTCAAAGAAGTATCTTCTTCACAAAGATTATTTAGCTTAGAGGACAAGGAAATATTCTCATTTTTCAAAAATTCGTTTTATTTTGAAACGTATTCCAATTTATTTTGAAAAGAATTTTTTCTTTTAACAAGGAATCAAATTTATTTTTTATTTTCTTTTTATCCTTTTTAAGCAACTCATATTTTTCAAGAAGTTGTTGACAAAATGATTCAAGCTCATTATAAGACATATCAACATCCTCTTCTAATTCGGATTCGAAATTTACCTCAAGGGGGTTATCCCCTTGGACCATGTAGCAAACGTTGGAAGCTTCACTTCCAACATCCGAGTCGCTCCCCACATAGTATTGCTCTTATTCGCCAAGGGAGACAATAGTGTTTCATACTACAAAAGCCGAATCAAAATTAGCAGCCCTAGATAAATATTCATCATTTAGAGTTGACTTTAATGCGTGGATGGCTTTTGCATTAGCCTCTAGATGTTTGCCATTTAAACAATATGCATCTTTAATAGTGGCAAAATAGACATGAATTCCTAGGGCTTTGAGGTACAAAGACATCTTAACCTTCCAAGTTTAGATGTTAAGAATATCAAAAGTGGGAGGTGACATGAAATCCATGTGTGTGTACAAATATTGTGATTAGTTATAAATGAGGATCTTTAACTCAAGGTGGTTAGACCCAAATCAAGAGCACCAAGCTCTGATACCAATTGAAATCACCTAAGGGGGGGTGAATAGGTGACTAGCTAATCTAATGGTGAATTAATACGGAATTAAAACTATTTATGCAAATTAAAAACTATTATGCACAACACACCAAGCATAATCAAAGTGTGTAGCCGAATTTCCCGTGAAGGGCTCTGGACTGTCTCCTCAAGATTCCTCTAGATAAGAGTTGAGGTGCTGCTATGTCTCTCTTGGTTGAATACAAGTATGAGCAAACAATCCAAAGCATATATCAATATAGCACAAGGTATATCAAGCATATAAAGATAAAGACAATATAAGAATGCAAGATATAAAGACAAGTGAGAGATAGAGAGAGAAAGCAATCGCAAATAGGGGAGAATTGTTTCGAGGTTCGAGCACCCTTGCTCTACGTCCCCGCCTTCAACACTATGAAGGATTTTCACTATCAAACGATCCCACCGGATCACTCGGTGTCGCAACACCTACAAGCGAGTTTACACTAGAACTCCTTTGGACTCTCTAGTCCCTCTCTTGTTCCCGCAAGAACAACACACGCAGCACACTAGCTTGTCGAGGCCGCACCTCTACACCGAGCTCTCACTAGAACTCGAAACACCGCGAACCCGCAAGTCCGCCTCCTAAAATACAAATTTGAACTCTTGGTGATCTAAACACTTTGATCATCTAAAAACAATCTCACAACAACTCTTCTATAGGAATGATATAGCAATGGAAAGCTCAAGTATGTGTGAGAAAACAAGGATGAAATTTGTGGTAAAAAACTCAAGAAATTCCCTTTTGAAAACACTCTTGATAAACTCTCCTTTTGATATGAAAATATTAGCTCTTAAACAAGTGGAGATAAACACTAAAAGATGTATGAAAAACTAGCTTGAAAACCCACTTGAAATCTTATGTAAAACAGTCCATGGAAACCCCATTTTATAGGCTCCAAAAATCTGCCCGTTGGAAGCCAACTCAGCAGCTCTGGCTGCTAATGGTCGACCGCCCGATCGACCGCCAATGGTCGAATTTCCGACCGTTGGGAAGGTTGTCGACCGCAAACTGGGCAATGGCCTAGCGGTCGACCGCCCAGTCGATCGGCCATTTCCAGAGAGCAGACACTCTCTGGCGGTCGACCGTGCGGTCGACCGGCCTAACCTGTGCACATCAGTCGACCAGAGCGATCGACCGACTTCTTGTCCGGTCGACCGTCCGGTCGACCGACAGAAGGTCACTCCAGGCAATTATGGGGATTAAAAACTTGACTGTTTGACTTTAATAAAATCCCATAAATTCTCTAAAAATCTACAAAAATAAGTTCAGTAATATACTTTGATATACAAACATGTTTGAGTAAAAATCAAATCATGTTACAAATATTTTGAACTATTTTGTAATATGGAAGTTTTGCTTTAAACAAGAATCTGTATTTTTCCAAATTGATTTTTTCAAAACTTCTCCAAATACAAAAACAAGATATTTTAAACACTTTTAAAACTTAGTGTGTATGGATATGATCCACTACACATATATGATAAAATATATATGTTTTTGACAATAAGCATTAAAATGGTTTTGATTAAAACATATGTATATATGAAACTCCAAAAATCAAAACGGTATTTTTCCAAAATGAAAACTCTTTTATGTAAACTCATATAAATCTTGTGTGTAAGTGTATATGATACTGGAGAAATCCACCAACTATTCTATCCTTTACATTTTATCTAAAAACAAAATCTTACTAAAAACAAACCTAGAAACAAGTCTTCGCTTGAAGGTCTTCACTTGAAAATCTTCTTCTCATTCTTGACTTAGTCCAAAACTTTGATCCAATGAGTTAGACTCCTCTTGAGTACTTGATGTGGTCTTGATGCATAAGCTCTTGAATCAACACATTCTAACTCTAAAACTTAACTTGAAATCCTTTATTGAAACTAAACACCTACTAAGATCATGATCACATATCTGAGACTAATTAAACACAAGATCATTAGTACTATAACTACATGAGTTAATCATCATCAAAACTAGAGTGATGCGCCTTTTGGCCAACAGACCCTAAGTTGCAGAAGATCAGAGAAGAAGTGGAAGCCGGACTGAGGCATGATATAGTCATCCATGCTGATGGTTCACTTCGATTTGGAAGCAGACTCTATGTACCATCTGGGGAAGTTTAAAGGAAGTTACTCTCTGAAGCCCACAGTTCCCCTTATTCGGTACATCCTGGGGGTGCTAAAATGTACAGAGACCTCAAGCAACACTTTTGGTGGCACGAGATGAGGAGAGAGATAGCTCAATTCGTAGCCCATTGTCTTGTATGCCAACAAGTCAAGGCGGAACACCAGAGGATGGCTGGGCTGCTACAACTACTCCTTATTCCTAAATGGAAGTGGGAGAATATCACCATGGACTTTATTGTAGGCTTGCCTGAGAGCCCAAGAGGGAACAATGCTATATGGGTGATTGTGGACTGACTCACTGAGAGTGCTCACTTTATACTTTTCAAAGTCAGACGGTCCACAGAAGCACTGGCAAAGAAGTACATGCAGGAAATAGTCAGACTGCATGGAGTCCCTATTAGTATTACTTCAGATAGAGACACTAGATTTGTGTCACGTTTATGGGATAGTCTTTAGAGGAGTTTAGGCAGCAAATTAAAGTTCAGCACGACATTCCATCCTCAGACTGATGGCCAATCAGAAAGAACTATCCAAATTCTAGACGATATACTTAAAGCCTGTATACTGGACTTTAAGGGATTATGTGATTATCGTATGCATTTAGTGGAGTTCTCCTACAACAAAAACTATTAGGCTAGTATCCAGATGGCTCCGTATGAGGCACTTTATGGGAGAAAGTGCAGATCTCATGTGTGCTGGGATGGCATTGGAGAAAGGAAGCTGCTCAGCCCAGATCTTATTTTGCAAACAGTAGAGAAGGTGGCTAAGATCAAGAAACATATGAAAGCCACTCAAGATCGTCAGAAGAAGTGGCCCGATGCTAAGAGAAGACCCTTAGAGTTTGCAGTATATGACCATGTATTTCTTAAGATCTCACCAATTTGAGGGGTCATTAGGTTCGACTGTAGTGGAAAGGTGAGTCCTAGATACATTGGACCTTTTGACATCATAAAGCTAGTCAGAGAGTAGCATACCTAGTAGCCTTACCTCCAGCACTAGACGGTGTTCATGACGTATTCCACATATCTCAATTAAGAAAGTACGTCAGGGACAACCAACATATTCTGGACTATTCAGATCTGAGACCGAACTGCAAACTATCCTATGAGGCTAAGCCAATCCACATCATCGACAAGAAGGAGAAGGTTTTGAAGAATAAAATCATTCCCCTGGTACTGGGATCTTGAGATCCAAACTCTCCTGGGGATTCCACCTAGGAACGGAAGATGAGCTCAGGGCTAAATATCCTCATTTCTTCTCAGGTAATTTATCTCACTTTTAGCTATCTATTCATCATATTATAGCTTAGAACTCTTCTCCTTGTTTACCTTTGAATTTCGAGGACAAAATTTTTTTATTAGGTGGGTTGGATTGTAACCCTCGGTTTTAGTCACCGGTATTTTTTACTGGTGGTCGGTATAGTATAAATATCTGTTCTGCTGGCCTAAACGAAGTCTACTTTAACTCTAATATAATTTTCTAATATTTTAAATTTCTTTGATTTTTTCAAAAAAATTCTAAATTAATTGAAGATTCTCGAAATTCGTGACCCATCTGTGTCGCTATATGACTTTCGGATTTTTTTAATTTGCAATCGATTATGAATTTCATGAATCTGATTTCTTAGTAATGCTTAAAATAATATTTGTTATTTTAAAGAATTTTTAGGATTTTTCCAAATTAAATAGGAATTTAATTGAGTTAAGAAAAGGCAAAAATGGATGGATGGAGGTAAGTTAAAAGAGTGTATCAATTTATGACAAGTTAAAAGAGCGCAGGAGAGACCGAAGAAACCATGGATGGAGGTAATACGACAAGATATAGAGGTTAAAAGTCTTAGTGAAGGCATATTGCTCGATAGGAATGAGTGGAGAAAGCTGATCCATGTGCCCGATCCAGCGTAATTCTCTTTTGGTTCATGTAGCCTACCCCAAATACTTGGGACAAATGCTTAGTTGTTGTTGTTGTTGTAAGAAAAGGCAAAAATAAAAATAAAAAATAAATAAAAAATAAAAATAAAACTGGAATTTATTTGTAGCCACTAGGTTTTAACCTTGGTGGGCTAGGAAAGAATGCAATGAGTTAATCATGATGCCACATTGGCGTGTGGTTTAGAGGCCTAAGCCACATTGGTGTGTGGTCTAGAGGCCCAAGCCTATTTATTTAAACCTCCCTTTAACTCCCTTCATCCTCTCCAACTTTCCCCACTCTCTCTAACTTCTCCCTCTCTTTCTTCCCCTCATTCTCACTCACCCAAACTAAAACCACTACTCCTTCTACGTAGCCTAACTCTCAGGAGCGACATATGGGGTGTGCAGTGCCTATAAAAGGAGTATCTCACCATCTCAAGTCATTTGCAAAACCTAAATTTCTCTCTCTTTTCACTACTCTCTCTTTCTCTCCCGAATCTTTGAAGTGCTGGTATAGGAGAAGAACATTTAGGCTAAAGGGAAGCATTCTAGGTAATTTATTTTGCATTTTTGTAAAATTTAAGTTCGTTGTGGCATTTCATCGAACACATAGCACGCATTACATTATAACTGTAATTTCACCATGAAAAATGTATGCTAAAATCCTAATAAAAATATTTTGAGATATCCTAGATATACATCCTAATTATAGTGTTTTTTATTATATTATACAAATTTATTTATAGCAAAAAAGGAATAGGCTTCGGCCAGACAGGCCGCTAGCCTGGTTATCCAGGCCAGGCTAGGTCAGCACCTGGTCTGGCTAGGCCAGGCCAGCCTGGCTCGTAAACAGACCCGGGTTCGGGTTTGTCCCCAATTAAAAAAACAGAAAAAGAGAAAAAGAAAAAAAGAAAAGGAAAAGAAAAAGAAAATAAATAAATACAAGATAATAAAAACATGTAAAAAAAATTACTTTATCATTTTACTATAATAAACCCAAACCCATTACTGTAGCAAACAGACTCGTTAAGCCTTTTTTTGATTTTATTGATTTTTAGGTTTATTTTAAGTCAGAAAAATTTGAAATAAACTCAGAAAATTTCAGAAAATTCACAAAAAATCACAAACTAAATTCGAGACTCTATAAAATTATTTTGAGTGTAATATTACTTAGAAAAACATGAAATTAAATATTCTTTATAATTATTATTTAATGATCATTTATTTAAAAATTGCCAATTAATTTTTAAATATCACAAAAAATATAAATTCATAATTCAGTAATATGTAAACATTATGCATCAATTTATTAGTTATGCATGTATTTTATCATGAAATTATATTTTTAAATGGTTGCTAAAATTCAGAAATTGAATTATTTGAAAATATTAACCAACCAAAATTGTAATAAATAGTAAAAATTACGTTCTTATTTAACTTATCACTGAATAAGAACATGTCACGTCTCTAATTAATTCACGCAATATTTAGGCCGCGAATTTTACCCAAATCCAGTTGTAGTTACGGAAATTCAGATTCCAATGACATCAAGCAAATACACATACTCTCTCTCCTCTGTGTTCCTTTGTTAGTTTATAAATTTCTTTCTGAACTCGATACTCATATCCTTCCCTGATCATGTATATTGTAAGACATGCATGCATAGGATGTTTATTACATAAATGATCATTCAATTATAACTATAAATTAGTAAATATTGTATAAGAAAGTTGACGTCACCCTATGTCACGATTACCATTTTATGATTATGTCTATATCCTAATACACTGGCATCACTTATACTATTATGCATTTGTCACTCGATGTTGTCACCGTTTTTCATTTTCTCAAAATTTTGATATGTATTGTAATCACTATTTGATACTAATACTCTTGATACTGATCTTAATCCTGTCACACTGAGTCATACAATATCTTTCACTTACATTGATTATTAAAATTAACCAAGCCGGGGTTATTGGGGGAGATTGTAACAGGAAAAATTCAGGGGGTGTGCTTGAAAGGGCGACCCCTTGTGGGTTTGGATGCCACACATGATCTTGTTATTTATGCACGCTCTTGTTATTACATGTTACATGATACCTGAGTACAGAGAACTGTTTCTCCCTGCTACCAGGATCCACTAACACATCACTTATATGATATGTAGTTGTCCCATGGGATAGGGTTCAGGATGGCTGCATTAGTTAGGGTAATAAAATATACTAGACTTAGAATTATTATTTCTGACATAGATAATCTTGACTACAGGATGTTACTTGACTTGCCATATTGTTCTTAACTTGTGATCTTGTGTTCTTGTGACCTGATGATTATGATATATGATATTACTCGTCTAGGGTGCTTCATGCTCATTATATACATGTCATAGTATACATACATGACCTTATTTCACGTGATCTAGTGTTCTGTTACTCTCGTTGGTATCTTACCTGTCAGTTTATATTACCGTCAGATTTATTATTCATTCACTCCAGTGCTCTACTTATGTTGCCCCTTTACTTTCACATTTTCATATTATTGTTTCCTCTCTTCGCGTGTGCACTTGCTGGTCCGCTTCTAAAGGACCTTGATTTTTCAGCATCGGAGCTTGAGGAGACCGACGAGCCACTGTTCGAAGAAACCCAGGAGGACTACTAGACGTGAGTCCAAAGTTTCTTGTCTTATGTATTTTGGCATTTTGTCTTGTTAAGATGACCCGATGCCAAAATTGTATCTTCTTTTATTTCTGCTCTGTTTTGTTTTCAATCTTGTATCCATACAAAGACTATTGTTGATGTATGTCTTTTATGTGAAAATGAAACTTCAGGTTGCCTTTTGTATATATGTGCGAGAATTTGGCTCCATTACTACAACGTAAGGTATTCACAGAAGAGATTTCCCTCTTTGTAAGTATATATTGGCCATCATCATGTACCCATACTCTGTATTTTGGGAAGCGGGGCTTGACACTTGTACTACGCAGGGTACATTGGGTCCACACAAATCCAGTGAATAAAAGTCGACCCGAGGTCTACTTTAAGCATCATCCCTAAAAGACTTCTTTATTTTTTTTGGCATTCCACTAAGCAGATTGTTAACTACGACTATGACCATATATGGCGTTAACGCTGGGAGTAGTCACCCTTTCGGCAAGATTCGTCACTGGAACCAAATTAGAGACTTGAATCAGAAGTGACGTGTTATGTCATTGACGCTGACACATCTTACAATCTCTTGCTTGGATGACCTTGGATCCATGCCAACTGGATTGTACCTTTCACACTCTATCAATACTTTAAATATGTGAATGACAAGATGATGGTCAGGATGGTGTTCGCTGAAAGACAACCATTCAAAGACAACCATTCAAAAGGGTAGAGAACAACTTCACTAATTCTCTATTTTATAACAAGAATGGTAAAGTGGTGAAAAAACTGCTGCCAGATGACATAAATAGATGCAACGTAGTAGATTCAAAATCAAGAGATGATCCAGCGGTTTCTTTTGATGAGGACCAATTATAACATATCTTAATGATCCTGATTGTAATAAATCCGCCGACAAGACGTATGGGTCCTTAATGAAAATATCAATTTTGATTATTCTTTGTATTGTGATGATGTAAATAGTCCTGTTGACAAGAGTCCTCTTCACATGCCTCTGCCAATGTCAACGACATGCTGTACATAAAGGAGAATGATGGATCTGTGTTTGTAGTTCTACCTTCTAAGAAGGATCAATCGCCAATCATATTTGGCAAAGTTCGATATTGGATTACTATATCCAATGATTTTAATGATGATTTGGAGCCCCCATAATTCTTTCAGTATGCATAGTCGGCGCACCGTATGATGAAAGAAATGGGATACAACTTATGTCGTGGTTAAGGCTTGAATTTCAGAAAGGAACGACACATCTCTATACAACCTTTCGTACTGAAAGGAAAGCCAGCTGACTACTACGATCAGACTCGCAGAGGGTTAGGATATGTTACCCCATCCATTCAATCAAATTTGGAACCTAAAGAGTCCCTACCATCACATTTCTCAGACTCATCGGATTGGGAATCTGACATAAGTGTGGCGGTTGCCTTCAAGAAACTCTTCGCCAACATGACATCAACCAGTTAGGTAGATTGAGAAGAGGACATTGAGCCATTCAACACTAATCAATGGGCTCAACAACTTGATCTTCAATAGGAGAAGCGTTTTGAGCAACAGGATGCTCCTACAAAAGAAAAAGTAATCCAAATCAATGTGGGTGATCAAAACCACCTGAAGCTCATCCCTATAAGTGAAAGTTTATCACCGACGGAGAAGCAAGATCTTATATCACTTATAAAAGAATATATAGACGTATTTGCTTGGAGGTATGAAGATATTCCTAGTCTCGGTCCTCAGATGGCCATGCATCATCTCAACATCAAAAAGGATGCTAAGCCGGTCAAACAACAGGAACGACAGTTTCGACCGACATCATGAAGGCAATCGAAGCTGAAGTTCAAAAACTCATCAAATGTGGATTCATTTGAGATGAACAGTGTAGGTCACCTAGATGGCGGTGAATAGGTGAAAAGCTAATCTAATGCAAAACTAATGCGGAATTAAAAACTATCTATGCAAACTAAAACTGTTATGTAAACACACAAAGTATAACCAAAGAGTGTAGCTAAATTTTCGGTGAAGGGCTCTGGACTATCCCCTCAAGATTCCTCTAGATTAAGAGTTGAGGTGCCACTATGGCTCTATTGGTTGAATACAAGTGTGAGCAAACAATCCCAATCATATAACAATTAAGTACAAATATATCAAGCATATAAAGAGATAAGCAATATAAGTTTGCAAGATATATAAACACAAGTGAGAGAGAAAGAGAGATGAGCAATCGCAAACATGGGAGAATTGTTTTGAGGTTTGAGCACACTTGCTTTATGTCCCTGCCTTCAACACTATTAAGGATTTCCACAAAAATGATCCCGCAAGATCACTCGGTGTCGCAACACGTACAACGAGCTCCCTCAAGAACTCTTGGACTGCAAGTTCCTCACTGGTTCCTGCAAGAACAATACACGCAAGCACATTAGCTTGCCGAGGCTGCACCTCTACAATGGGCTCCTTCAAGAACTCTACACAATGCGAACCCACAAGTTCGCCTCCTCAAATACAATGATGAAACCTTGGTGATCTCAACACTTTGATCACCAAAAACACTCTCACAACAAAGCTCCTATAGGATAGATATGACAATAGAAAAGGTCAAGCTTGTGTGAGAAAATAAGATAGAGTTGTAGTGAAAAACTCAAGAAATCTCTTTTGAAAACACTCTTTAAAAATTCTCCTTTTAATATGGAAGTTTAAGCCCAAAAACATGTGGAGAAAAATCCTAAGAAAGATGGGAAAAACTGGCTCTAAAACTTCTCCAAAATCTTGTATAAAACTGGCCAAGAGAACCTCTTTTTATAGGGTTCAAAAATATAGCCGTTGGGATCTAGACATGCCCAGAATAGCCTGTCGATCGACCACCCGGTCGACCAGCCAACGGTCAGATTTCTGACCGTTGGGGTTGTCGGTCGACCACCCCAAGGCAATTTACCTGTCGGTCTACCGCCTGGTCGATTGAGGCCAGAACCAGAGAGTGAACTCTCCAGTCGGTCGACCGATCGGTCGAGCGGGGCTAGATCCAGCGAGCAAGCTCTCTGGATCGGTCGACCGCACGATTGACCGGCCCAATAGCCAGAGCCTTGTGCACATTTTATGCACATCGATTGATCACTCGATCGACCGTGATCTAGTCCGGTCGACCACTAGTGGTCCCAGGATGGGTTTTAGGGTTTTTAAACTTAGTCTTTTAAATACCAATAAAATCCCATAAAATCACATAAAATCCACAAAAATAAGTTCTTGAAAATATTTGAAGAACAAATATGTGTGACTAAAACTCAACACATATAACAAATAATTTGAACTATTTTTGTGATATTGAAATTAAGCTTTAAATTAAAATCGGTATTTTTCAAAAACCAAACTTCTAAAGAAAAATACGATTTTTCTATAACCATGTACAAATACAAAAACAAGATATTTAAACTCATTTTGAAGCATAGTGTGTATGGATAGAATCTATTACACATATAAAAGATATATCTATGTTTTTGACAATGAGCTCTAAAATAAGTTTTGATAAATACAAAACTTAAACACATGATATAGAAACATCAAATAAGTTTTTCTAAACATTTGAACCATCAATGTGTATGGATGAAATCCAAAACACATATAAACCATATAAACTCATTTTGATGAACTCTATTCATGAAACATAAAGATATCTTCTTTGAAACTTAAAACCAAAACGGTATTTTCTAAAATCAAAACTATTTTATGCAAACACATATAAATTTTGTGTGTGTGTATATATGAGCTTGAGCAATCACAACTAATCTATCCTTTATATTTTATCTAAAAATATAAAATTTTAACACTTACAAACTAGACTCAAGTCCTGGAAAATCTTCTCTTGAAAATCTTCTTCTCCATCTTGACTTGGTCTAAACCTTGATCCAAAGAGCTGGACTCCTTGATGCGATGTTTAAAACACGAGCACTTGAATCAACAAGTGCTAGCTTCAAAACTTGACTTCGAATCTTTCGTTGAAGCTAAACATAAACTAAGATCTTGATTAAATAATTAAAACTAAATAAGTACAAGATTATTAGTACTATAACTACATGTGTTAATCATCATCAAAACTAGGGCGACGTACCTTTGGGCCAACAAGCAACACCCAGACTGGGTCGCTAAAATTGTGCCATCCTTAAAAAGAATGGAAAGATCCGAGTCTGTATCGATTTCAGTGATCTTAATATAGCTTGTCCTAAAGATAATTTTCCATTACCCATTACTGATGTAATGATTGATAACATATTGTAGGCTGTCTAAAAATCATTAAGGACAGGTCTTCAGATGTGGACCTCGCTTCAATGTGAAGGTCGCGTTTCAACTAAAACATGGATCTCGCGTCTAAAGGGAAACAGAGACTTCAGACACGGGTCTGATTAACTTAATATCTCATGCGGGTCTGAGGAACTTGCGTCTTACGCGAGTTTGATGAATCCTGTCTCATTTCAAATGCGGGTCTGAGCAACTCTGCGTCTTACGTGAGTCTAAGCAACTCCGTGTCCCACTTCAAATGCGGGTCTAAGTAATTTCGCGTCTCACATGAGTTTGAGTAACTCTGTATCCCACTTCAAGAGCAGGTCTGAGCAACTCTGCATTATGACTGAGATGTCTGCGTCTACAACAAATAACGTGAGGTCCGCATCTATCGCGAGACCCACGTTTCTGTTGTAACTGACCCCCATTATTGGGTCAATTAACTTCCCACGTATTGGGGAAGCTAATCCCCATTATGGAGGGATTCTAGGGGACAATTATACCCCCCTGACTCCCTATAAATAGCCTCAACGGCTATGACTGGGAGAGGAGATTTTGGTGGCCAGAGAGGAGAAGGAAGCTTTTGGAGATTGAGAGCTGAAAATTCTCAAAATAAAAGCTTCTTGCTTTTTCAAAGATCCAGAGAGAGAGAGAAAGGGAAAAATCAGTGGACTCTATACACTTAGTGTAATAAAAACAGAGCTCCTTTCTGATTATTTTTTGAGAGCATCCCAAAGAGAAGCTTGTCATTCTGCCGATCAACGGAGAATAAGAATCACTCTCCATTGCCACACGAAGAATCTACCTTTAAACAAAGGGGAACTCTAGTTATTTTTTTCTCTTTTATAATCGGAATCATTCTATTGTAATCTTTCATCCACTCAAAGAAATTTTACTTTGCTCTATTTTTCTGACCAAACAAAAGATGGCGACTCTGCTGGGGACTGCATTCTCTACTAACGAGAATGCCATGGCGCAAGCTGACGTCCAACTTCTCGAGAAAATGTTGGAATCCCTCGTCATTGAATTTGACCAAGAGAAATTTGAGGAATTCCTTTCCTCAGGATCTGCCAGTCCCAAGACAATGAGACAGTACCGCAAAGTCTCTTCTGAGACTCACTCTCGAATCTCTAGAGATTTCTCCCAAAGTGGTCCACACTTCTGCTCACAGCGCAAGCGGTGCCACTTCTAATGAGGTTCTGAAAACCTCTCGTGCAACCCATGCAGTCGGTGTCAATGTCTCTTAGGAGAACCGTAGGACTAATGCGTCAGTACACGATTACAGCAACGATGAAGATCAATCCCTCTATCACTCTCCTCTCCGAACCCTACAATTTCAGGTTACTGAGGGTTCCCAATAACCCTTATGGCTTAATCAGAATTTTGAACATCGACGAAGGCATCGCGCTCTTTGACAATAGATTGAAAATTCTGCAGAGACAATCTGTTTTGCTGATTCTAAATGCTAGGTCCATACCCGCATTTCTCTCAAGCGACATGAGGACCATGTTTCTATTTCAGAAAGCGAGTCCCGCGTTCTTCAACAATGCAAGGTTCATGTCTAGCGTGAGACCCGCGTTCTGGCAACCCCAAAATGCGAGATCTGCGTTCTGCCTTTCTCAGAACATTGCGCCCGCGTTTCTAATTCTAAATGCGAGATTCGCATTTGATTAGTATCCAATATTGCATATTTTACATCATAACTCCCATGCATATTACAAATAAATATGTGATTTTTACTCCTCTTCTCTACATATTTGCAGGTACACACTCTAAAGGAGAGATATCCAAATAATCACTTAATTAACACTAATTAAGTGATTAATCAAGATTAAAGATAAAGCCAAATTCAAATCCAGATCCAGAGAAATCCGCGCAACAAACGAAGATTCTAGATATACCACGTGGCTAACAACCTTGTAACTAATCTCCACAAGAAAGTTGTTAGCCAACGGCCACAAAAGTGCCGCGACTTGCGGCGGATCCACCGCAAAATCCGGGCCGTTGGATCTCAGATTTTGCGCCAACAAACTAGGCTCTCGAAGGTTCTCATCCATACTATAAATACTCCATGAAGACCTGCGTACAAAAACTGATCAGAGAAGAGAGAGAGATTAGTGAATAGCTTGTAATTTTGCTAGGTTTTGTTTAGGGTTTGTAGCTCTCTATGATCTTCTCCTCCCTAGATTTCATTGCAAGAGAGAGTTGTAAGAGAGAGAGAGCTTGTATCATCAAGGAGTGACAACTTGGAGTTATACAAGGATTGATCCATTCTCTACTTCTCTACTTGAGCTTGATTCTAGTTTGATTTCTTTCCTTACTTGCTTTGTTACTTTCTTGCAATTTAATTCATGTTTAGCTTTTCTTTTGTAATGATGTGTAGCTAATTCTTTCTCCATGTACTAGCTAACCACTACCTTGCTAACATCTAACTCATGGGTGATTGCTTTACTTCATCTTGCAATTTGTATGGTTTTCTCTTCTCCGATGGGTTTCTTTTCATTTCTTGGCAAGTATCTTGTTGTAATTCTCCATTTGATTCATGTGTGCCTCACTTGGAGCCTAGTCTTTGAACTAGTGCCTTGATGGAACATGGAGATGGATCACCAATATGCTATTTGTTGTACAACTTCATTATGTCGATTCTTGAATGTTGTATGCCTATTCATTAGCATCCCTTGAGTGTAGCTCTTTTGTTTCCATTATTGAAAGTCTAATTTGTAGGCCGATGACCATCTATGGAGGCTACAAGACAAGTCCAAGAATGAATCCCCATCATCCAAGTGGGAAAGTAATTAGACCAACAAGCAAGACATATCCATGCCAATGAATCAACATGAGGCATGCATCACTATCAAGGAGTTTAGTATGTTTTGGCAAGGTAGTTAAGGTTAGCTAGTCATGGTTTTCTTTCATTCAAGTTTTCTAAGGTTTTCTTTTCTTTTAGTGTGAATACAACAAACCTCTTCTTGATTTCTTTTCCAGCGATTTCCACCATGAACATAGCCATCTTTTCTTTAGTTTCTTTTGCATTTGCTTCATTAAGTTTATAAGCAAGAGAAGAATACTCGTTTGTTCACTTCACTACCACACGTAAAGCTTCCATCGCGAGCTCTCCCTGAGATTCGACTCGGTATAGTCCTATACTATAGCGGAGACAAGAAAGGGTACATCAAATACATTCTTATACACATAATAAGTACACCTTTCTAGTCTAATCAAAATGGCGCCGTTGCCGGGGAGAGCAACGTATTTTTTAGGTTAAAGTGAAGTACTAAACGATTCTTCTTCTCTGTTGCAGGTTACAGGAGAAGAAAACAGGAAACTATTCATTGCAGTAACATATAAGTGGACCTGGGCCTCTGCTCAAGAAAGAAGAGCCCAGGATCCCTCCAATTGCCGCGGATCCACGGCAATTTGCCGTGGGAACGCGGCAATAAGGAGTTCACTACTCACCAATTTTCTGCAGGGCTTCTGGTTCTGTAAAATACATCTGTTTCTATACTTTATTTCCTGTATTCTGCATCCTACTCCTGCTTAATTAAAAAACAGTAAAAAGTTGGTTGAATTGTTAAAAATTGTTTAGACACTTGCATTTTAGGCACGTGTCTTTTCAATTCTTTACTTTTACTGTTGAAGAGTGCTGGAGGCAAGGTACGTGTTTGCATTGCATTTAGACTAGGACAAACTCTTGCTTGATTTTCATGCTTTGAGTGTATCCTAGCTATATTTCTTGTACACTTGCACAATTCAAATCTAAGGGCATACCGGTAAATAAGATAAGGTGGGGGAGGTCATTACCCTTTCCTTAGCCCGAAAACCATTTTCCCAAGCACTCACTAACCCAAGCCTAATTTAAAAAAAAGTAGACGTTGGCCCTAGGGACATCTCGGACTCACTTAGGAGATTATCCTAAGGGGGAAAAGTGTTGGAATTTAACTCTTGCAAAATCAGTGTCTAGGAAAGGGGTTGAGGGCCGAAAGCCCGAAGGTTGCTGGTTACTTAATTAAGGAACGTCTTCGGACGGAAAACCTCCCACCAACCTTACCCTTCCCTGGCTGATTAGCTTGTGGTTAGAGTCTGCACTAAACCTCCCGTGGACGGTCTATTTGTTGGGAGTCGTCTAGGTCTAAGTCTACCCTAACTTAGGTTAGAATTTTCTTTCTTTCTTTTGTTTGTTTGTTTGTTTGATTTTTGTTTGTGATTGTGTGATATGGCTTACAATTACAATTCTTTCCATCCATATGTCACACACACTCCATATTCGGATAATTCCAACCCGGTGTTTTATAATATGCACCAACCACATACACCGGGTTGGCCTTATCCGAATCAATACGACCCATACACTCCATCTAATGATTATAATGTCCAAAATAATTTCAACTCTTCATCGAGTCATTGGGGATTCACTTACCCCGAGTCAAATTTTCAAAATCCTTGTCCATCATATTCACCTTGTCCACAATATTCATTTCCCGAGTCCACGTCATATACTCCTTTTTCTGAACCAGTTGAAGAAAAGTCTGACTTATTAAGGAGTTTAGAAGCTAATTTACAGAGAGCTGAGCAAACACTTCCAGAACCATTTCCCTCTCCAGTTCCACAGTATTTTCAAGAGTCTTACTCAGTTCCACCATTTCCTAATGAACAACCATTTGTCATGGAAACGAGTAAAGATCTCTTGTGTGAGTCCACTTTTCCATCATCACACATTTTTGACTCACACTATTCACAAACTTTCCAAAGTCAAGATTCCTATACTCCCATTCTAGAACAATCATTTGAAGATACATCAATTCTAGAAAAGAGTATAGACATCTTGCAAGAGTCTATGTTACAATATCAAAAATCACATGCCAAGTCTATCAATAGTGTGAAAGAACAATTGGATAACCTTCTTAGGAAAGAGGAAACTCTATCCTATCAACATTTGACTAATCCAGTTATACCACACTCTATTGATATGACTCAAGACTCTTGTCATCTTGGAAATCCAGATTCAATTTCAGCACACTCACCTGAACTTGTCCAAACTTCAGATCCAATTGATACATTAGCATGTTTTTCATTTCCTAAACTTGAACTTGTCCAAAATTCAAATCCCGTTGACATTTTGGCAAGTTTCTCATTTCCTAAAAATGAACTTGTCCACACTTCTGATCCAATTGACAATTTGGCAAGTTTTCCTTTTTCTGAAATTGAATTGGAACATGAATTTGATCCTGAACTTTCACTTGATGATTCCAACTTACTTCCTGATTCAATCATGACTTCCATATCCTTACCTGATTTCAATCCATTTCCCAAGTCAGTATTGGATCCATTTCCTATCCATTGTGAAATTGAATCACCAATCTTTTATGATGATCACATAGAACTTGGCCAGTTCCTTACTTCTGAAAATCCCATTGATAAATTGGCAAGTTCTCCACATTTAATTGAGTTACATGAAGAATGTGATCTTGAACCCAACTTTGTGATTCAATCCTTCTTCCTGATTCCATAATGACTCCGGTATCTTTACCTTACTTCAATCTTTTCCCGGAGTCAATCTTGGATCCTTTCCCAATTCTCAATGAAGTTGAATCACCCATTTTTGAGGATCATGTTGAACTTGCCCAATTCTACACTTTTGAAGATTCTCTTGACATTTTGGCAAGTTCTCCATCTTGTGGAATTGAACTCAATGAGAAATGTGACCTTGATTTTCTCGATCTCTTTACTTCTGAAACTGATTGTACAATTCTATCAGAAGATTTTGACTTAAGTTTTGAAGAATTGTATGGCGATGAGCTTGAATTCCTTAATATTGGAAGTAAAGAGATATCACCCATATTAGGTCACATCCCATTGTTGGACAATGATTGTGGACTTGAGTTTTCATTTCTTGACTTGGACCCAATTTTTGAACTCACTTCGACTCCTGCACCATCACTTGACTTAATTCACTTCCCTGAGTCGGTGTTAGTTCCTGTTCATTCCGAGTCCAAGTCGACCATTCTATCATTTCATAATCCATTCTGGGACAAGGACCTTGATAAACTTGACTCAGAAATTATTTTAAGAATTTGGAAGTTAGATGGGGTCATGTACATAATTAAAATAACACATGCATACATCATTCTTGTGGGTCATATTAGTTATATTTTTGGTGCGTTTCTGAAAACCCAACGAAAAGATGATTGGGCCATGTTTCGTGGACCAATCCGACCACCACCGGAACCACCACCTTAAGGTAATTTTTTTCCTTCCCTCTTCATTTTTGTTTCATGCATACATATATCATGATGCATTGAGGACAATGCATGAAATAAGTGTGGGGGAGGGTTTACTAACATAGAGTTTTTAGATCTTCTTTCTTTTACACTTCTTTTTTAGAAAATAAAAAAAAAAAAAAAAAATAAAAACTTTTTGAAATAAAAGACAAAAGTTTTGATCTATTTTTAAGAAAATTAAGATGTATCTTAGGAATTAAGAAAGCCTTAATTATGACATCTTAAATCTAGTTGAAATAATAGATCTTGTTTAAAATTATAGACTAAGTAAGTAAAATTGGTGAGATATTTTTATCTTGAATTTTTACCTTAGATAAATATGCACTTTACACTTACACATTTCTTGGGATGGAGACAAAGACCAAAAATGCCATATAAATAAAAAAAAAGAAAAAAAAATATATATATATAAATAAAAGATCACTTATTAAACTGGATAACTATGCCTCAAGAAGCATGGTTACTCACGCCTAACGGTGATCTCACTTATTAAGCTGGATAATTATGCCTCAAGAAGCATGATTATTCACGCCTAACGGTGATAATAAATAATCCCCTTTAGTTTCGTGGCCTTTTCTACTCGAGACCTTAAACCCGAGGGATGTTTTCTCATCTGGTGCCCTAAGACCGTCTGGTTTGGGAGTCATCGGTTAAAGGCTCGTTACAAGGGTAGACTAGAAAGCCTAAACTAAGGGAAGAAAAAAGCATAAAAAGTATATATAAATAAATAAATGGCTTTATGGTTGGAGTTAAAATCCCAGAAATCTTCACTTACACGGTGTGCATATTATCTAGGTTTTATGAAAGATAAAATATTCAATCCAATTTTGAATTCTTACCTTAATTAAAAACAAGATCTTGCATGGATACTAAGTTTAAGAAAGAATAATTATAGGTGGACTTATGACCTAGGATCACTTATATTTTTGCAAAAATAGTTCGTAAACATGTCTCTTATTCAAAATGAATTTTCAAAACACTAACATTTGTCTTCTTTCTTTATGGATTTTGTGGGTGTAATCCGCTGAAAACCCTCAGGAGACAACACTCCTCCTCTAGGGTAACCTAGAGGTTTAACGGCTTGTTGCACATGCTCAGTGCAATCGCGTCACCTGCGAAAGTGGTGTAATAAACTGGTAGTATAGATTTTCTTTTCTTTTTCTTTGTTTTTTGCTCGGGACGAGCAAAAGAATAAGTGTGGGGGTGTGATTAGTATCCAATATTGCATATTTTACATCATAACTCCCATGCATATTACAAATAAATATGTGATTTTTACTCCTCTTCTCTACATATTTGCAGGTACACACTCTAAAGGAGAGATATCCAAATAATCACTTAATTAACACTAATTAAGTGATTAATCAAGATTAAAGATAAAGCCAAATTCAAATCCAGATCCAGAGAAATCCGCGCAACAAACGAAGATTCTAGATATACCACGTGGCTAACAACCTTGTAACTAATCTCCACCAGAAAGTTGTTAGCCAACGGCCGCAAAAGTGCCGCGACTTGCGGCGGATCCACCGCAAAATCCGGGCCGTTGGATCTCAGATTTTGCGCCAACAAACTAGGCTCTCGAAGGTTCTCATCCATGCTATAAATACTCCATGAAGACCTGCGTACAAAAACTGATCAGAGAAGAGAGAGAGATTAGTGAATAGCTTGTAATTTTGCTAGGTTTTGTTTAGGGTTTGTAGCTCTCTATGATCTTCTCCTCCCTAGATTTCATTGCAAGAGAGAGTTGTAAGAGAGAGAGAGCTTGTATCATCAAGGAGTGACAACTTGGAGTTATACAAGGATTGATCCATTCTCTACTTCTCTACTTGAGCTTGATTCTAGTTTGATTTCTTTCCTTACTTGCTTTGTTTACTTTCTTGCAATTTAATTCATGTTTAGCTTTTCTTTTGTAATGATGTGTAGCTAATTCTTTCTCCATGTACTAGCTAACCACTACCTTGCTAACATCTAACTCATGGGTGATTGCTTTACTTCATCTTGCAATTTGTATGGTTTTCTCTTCTCCGATGGGTTTCTTTTCATTTCTTGGCAAGTATCTTGTTGTAATTCTCCATTTGATTCATGTGTGCCTCACTTGGAGCCTAGTCTTTGAACTAGTGCCTTGATGGAACATGGAGATGGATCACCAATATGCTATTTGTTGTACAACTTCATTATGTCGATTCTTGAATGTTGTATGCCTATTCATTAGCATCCCTTGAGTGTAGCTCTTTTGTTTCCATTATTGAAAGTCTAATTTGTAGGCCGATGACCATCTATGGAGGCTACAAGACAAGTCCAAGAATGAATCCCCATCATCCAAGTGGGAAAGTAATTAGACCAACAAGCAAGACATATCCATGCCAATGAATCAACATGAGGCATGCATCACTATCAAGGAGTTTAGTATGTTTTGGCAAGGTAGTTAAGGTTAGCTAGTCATGGTTTTCTTTCATTCAAGTTTTCTAAGGTTTTCTTTTCTTTTAGTGTGAATACAACAAACCTCTTCTTGATTTCTTTTCCAACGATTTCCACCATGAACATAGCCATCTTTTCTTTAGTTTCTTTTGCATTTGCTTCATTAAGTTTATAAGCAAGAGAAGAATACTCGTTTGTTCACTTCACTACCACACGTAAAGCTTCCATCGCGAGCTCTCCCTGAGATTCGACTCGGTATAGTCCTATACTATAGCGGAGACAAGAAAGGGTACATCAAATACATTCTTATACACATAATAAGTACACCTTTCTAGTCTAATCAGCATTCTAAATCAAACTCAACCAATGCTGCAGGTCCATGTTTCAATATTGCGTGAGGTCTACGTTTTAACAAAGCAATGCGAGACTCGCATTCAGAATGGCATGTCCTCACGACATAAAAAGCGAAAAAGACTTCACTCTAAAGGGTTTAAAGCTAGTTCCTCAGATGTCCTCGCGACAGACCTGAGGGGCTAGCTGACAAGGAAGAGGAGTGTTCATTAAATCAATCCTCAATGTCATTGCGAGTGACTCATCTCAGTAGTACTTTCTGACTGCCATTGCGGCATTCAGATAAATAAGCCCTTAGTTTTTAGCCGGTTATCATCAGCTTCAAACTCAGCCAAGAGACGACGATCCCAGAAGAAGAAATCATTATATGACATCGAGTACCTAGAGGTGACTGCAAACATAGTGGGACCAAGTTTCACACCAAACAAGTCCAAAGGAAGCAACTGGCTATCAGTTCAGAGGAGTCGAATGTAGATCGATCTCCAAGTTTGAAGGATATTCTTGTCAGACTTGAAGTCACCTACTGACGTACTCGAACCCGTACGGGAACAATTGCCCCAGTCGATTATAGTCTGTTGGCCAGGGTAATTGAGGTGAATGATGAGCACTCCGCTATAGTGGAATCCCAGTCTTTGAATTCTAGTTCAGAGACAGCAGCCTTTGCATACATGGCGGGAACTCCCGAGAAAGTGGCCAGACAATTCGAAAAGCAAGCTCGAGTCCAAAAGGAACAACTCGAGATGATTCGAACTCAAAAAGAATCTATCGATACCCTTAAGCAGATGCTTTCACAACTACTTAAGGAGAAAAAGAAACTGAAGGGCAGAACTCCTTCCAAGCAGTCCAAGGACAAACGGAAGGAAGGGGAGAGCTCATTTTTTGCAAACACTGAGAGCGAAGAGCATTCCAACTCTGAGCCACCCAAATCTTCATTTGAAGAGGAGGATAACTCAGAAAATGTAAGCAGTCATTTCAAGAGGATGAGTAAATTGGAGCAACATCTCAAAGCACTAGCAAACCGAGGTGATCTTCAAGACGTGGGGATAATCCGGCCCTACCCAGCAGAATGGGATACGACTCCTTATCCTCCCAAGTTCAAGGCACCAACCCTCCATACTTTTGACAGTAAAGGGTCACCGAACCAACACATATACTACTTCAAGACCCAAACTGGGAATGTAGTATCAAACCATACCATTATGACTTGTTTATTCATTGGCACTCTTAAGGGGGGCGTCTTTGAATGATTCATGAAACTTCCTGCTGGGTCAATCAAGACAAAGGCCAACCTCGAGAAGTTGTTTCTGGCTTGTTTCTTTGAAGATGATACAAAATTTTTGTGCCAACTCTCCTTGCCGCCAAGCAAAAGAAAGGAGAGTCCATCAAGACTTTCGTCAAAAGATTTTGGAGCATGGCACTCTGTTGTCCCAGTGGCATGACCCAGTCTACGCTGGTCGAGACATGTTACCATAATCTGTAAATTGCCCTCCTCGTTCAAATGGAAGTGGCGGAATGCCGCACTTGAAAGCAGTTGGTGCTATAAGGCGAACAGGCGGAAGAAATTATCGCCAGGGTCAGAGTCAGAAAAAGGTAGCAAATCAAGACCCGACAAACCAACACAGTGCGCCGCAGAGTCATCTTCTCAACCTAGGAGAAGAGACACTTTAGCAACGGAGGTCAAATCACCCACAAAGCCCCAATCAGTCAGAGAGGGTGGGATCCAGGCCAAGCACGTGCTAGTAAACTATACTTCTTCAAGGATGAGCACGTAGTCTCTCTGTTCAAGTTACTCCAAAAGCGTAACAAATTTAAATTTCCAGAGGTCAGACATCCTGAAGAGGCCACAAGATGCTGGAACATCCTACTAAGAATTGCTACATCTTTAAGGATGTTATTCAAGATCTGATTGACAGCTACATCACTTAGTCAATTTAGCCCGAATTTCCCGCTAGCGCCAACCTGAGTGGTTCTCATCCCGAAAGGAGAACTAGGAGTGGTCAACACTGATCCTCATAACCAGAAGGAGAAAAGTCTTATCCTTGTTCCTACTCCTCAAGGAGAGATAATGTGGGTCCATCCTGACATTTTTAAAAGCCAGCAGTGGACGACTGTCACAAATAGGAAGTCCAAAGGCAAGGCCATAATGTCCTCTATAAATGCGGTGGGTATCTCTACAAGAGAAACCAAAGAAGATGTCTCCTCTCTCACTAATTCAGGAGAAAAAGAGTCAGTCTTTTCTGCTGACACAGGCCCTTCTCGCACGTCAAAGACTTGATCTGGCAAGCAATACTTAAAACAGTACAGTGATTTGATGGTAGACTCCCCCCAGCCAGTTGAGAAGACAATCGAGCAGTCCATGAAACCATCAGTGAAAAAACAAAAAGAGCTTCGTTATGTTTAAGCTCTCCAGAAAGGCAGTATGGGACCATCCACTTCCTTTTATTTTGATTTTATGACTCAACTAGCCAACATCCCTACTCAAATTCCTCATTATGCGCTCCTGAGGCTTTTCAAGTCTACAAGGGATGCCTTAAGAAAAGCATTAGCAGATGTAGAGGTTTCATGACCCTGATTCCTGCTATGTGTGGAGAGGAAGACAACAACATTGCCACCAACCTCGAAGCAGTTTCCCTGCATCACCTTCACCTCAGAAGATATGCAAGTTAAAGTGAAACATGATAGACTCTTGTATTATATAGGGTATATTGGATCATCTTAAGTGAGTCATATTTAGGATAATCCGGGATCCGCGTTGAGCATTATGCATCATGCAACAATTTGGGATCCCTGCCCACCGATTAAGCGCCACTCAGACAACCATCTATGGCTTCAACACTAATTGTACGCGCCTGATGAGAAAAATCAAGCTTAGATGTCAAACTGGGGACCTGAGATCTAAGGTGACATGCTATGTCATTGACGCTGACACCTCATACAATTTGCTATTGTGACGACCTTGGATTCACCGCATCTCCATTGTCCCATCCACTCTTCATCAAGTGATGAAATACGTTGATGAAGATGGAAAGAGAGAATGTTGGTTGCTGAAAGGCATTCAAGAGAGTTGAGAATTATTTCACCGATGCCCTCTTCTATAAAGATTCTCTTGAGACTAATAAGAATCTGCACCCTAAAGAACACGACTTTGGTAATGAAGCTGATATAAAGCTAGAAGAAGAAGAGTGTCTCTGAAAAATAAATCCCCTTGTAACGAGCATTGATAAGCTCGATTTCAATGCCACTGCTAATGTTGAAGGCGAGTCATTTATCAATGAAAATTTAGATTTAGCTTACTTTTCTGCGTTTGCTTCTGATTCTGTAGCATCAGACACTAGCACTGATATAGACAGTGACCCTTGATCAGCAATGAATGCCCTGACATCATTGTGTGCTCCAATAATGTAACACCCCATTCCCAGGATACGTACCCAGATATGTGTCCTGACTTCTTTGACCGTATTATTGCAATTTTCTTTCAGTATTTATTTTTAAGTTGTGATTTCTCAAGTTTTTGGTATCGGATCCGGATTCTCAGTCTTAGAGTCAGCCCTGACCCGGAACGGGATACCGATACCGGCATACCGCCTGATTTGACCATTCTGATATTCCAACTTGACAGATTTTAGTTTCAGACACTGTTTTTTAATATTTTAGACTTTTCATAATTTTTTGAAAATTTTTAGAATTTTTCTGCAAAATCTCCAAAACCGGTGTCGGTCAGCATCGCTGACTGATTCCTAGATTTTTAATTTTCAAACAGAATTGAATTTTCAAAAATAGCTTTCATTTTACATCTTAAAATTTTATTTTCTATCTAAAAACATTTTTTGACATTTTTCTAAATTTATCAAAATTTCACCGATTCCGACGCCTGTATCGCCGGAAGATTCCAGAATTTTTAATTCGAAAATTACTTTAAATTTCTCGAATCTAATTTCACAGAACATCTTAAAATAATATTTTCTATTTTTGAGAATTTTTCGGAATGATTCTAAAACAGTCAAATTTTCGCCATATTAAAAAATTATATTATTCACCGTTTTTTCCTTTTCATGCTTTTTCCTTTTCCACTCCTCTACTTTATACTCCCAGGATATATTAATAATTATATTATTTTATAATATATTTATTTATAATTTTTTTTATTTTTTTCCCTTTTCTTACTTTTCCTTTTTCCCTTTTCTTCTTTTCTTTCTTTTTCTTCTTTTCTCTTTCTCCACCATGCCCTGTCCTGCGACCCACTACCTGCAGCCTGGCTGCTGCAAACAGCAGCAGCAACAGCATGATGGCCTGCTCCCCCATTCCTTACCATACTCTCCTTCCTTTCTCCTCCTTTTTAAACATCTTTCTTCCTTTCCCTTCTCATTTCCATCTTCTCCATTTCACCATTTCCCACCAACACTACCCCCAACTCATCACCACCGCCTCCACCACCGGAGCCGCCGCCCCTAGGCCGGAGCCACCCCACCGCCACCTCCCCACTTCCTTCTCCACTTCCATCACCCCCAAATCCCACCTCCATTCCTCTAATTTTAACATAACCCATTCCACCACTTCCTCTTCTTCTCCAAAATCCACCATCAACCCACCAACCCCTCCACTTCCAAACCCTCAACCACCATCTCCTCCTCCTCCTCCAACTCCCCAACACCACCAACCACCACCACAACCACCACCACCACCATCTCCTCCAAATAACAACAACAACATAACAAAACTCCACTACCCCTCTTCCCCGGGCCCTAGACCGCCGCCCCTTCCTCACCGGCCGCCCTCCGGCAGCGGCGCCGCCGCCCAGGCCGCCGACCACCCCTCCCCCTTTTCTTTTTCCTTCTTTCTTTCTTTCTTCTTCTTTCTTTCTTTTCTTTCTTTCTTTTAACTCTTTCCTTTTTCTCCCTTTCCATTTCTACTCCCTCTTTAAAACCCTAATTACATCTACATATATTCCAACATACCCTTCCTTTATTTCCTTATTTCTTTCTTTCCTTTTCCCCCACTTTTTCTTTTCCCTTTTTTTTAAAAATAATTACTACAACTCTCTCTCCCCCCTCCCCTCCTCTCTCATTCCCTCTCTAATATTTATATGTATATATATGAGTATATATTAATATATATATATATATATATATATATATATATATATATATATATATATATATATATATATATATATATATATATATATATGTTAGTAGCTTGCTTGAACGTGTTCGCAGATTTTTTCAGATTTTCTCGGTATTTCGTCGGTGCTTGGCGAGTACATTTCTTTGAAATTTCTTGCTTTATTACCATCAATTTATGTCTATTAATTATTATCTGGCTTTTAATGCATGATGTCTCTTTATGAAAGTTGGTATGTGTTATATAAATGATTTCTAAAATTTATCATGTTTTACAAATAGCTTCCGGCCATTATTATACCTTGTCAAACTGGTATTATACCGGGTATGCCAAGATCTGCTCCCACTTTACTCGGCTTAGCATAGCTAATTAAAAGATAAATTTATTATTATTATAAAAATGATTATGAAGAGTTTATACCGTTCTCCTGTACCTTGTTATGTGACCGGTTGATATCTGATATTTGATGTTGTGACTCTCGCCGACATATTAGTTACCTGACCCTGTTATATATACACCGGTGCTTACCATGCTTATTATTTGATATTTGATACTGGTACTTGTCATGCTATACTTATTATTTGATATTAGATACCGGTACTTGCCATGCTAAAGTTATCACTTGGTATCTGACACCGTTACTTACCATGCTTATCACTTGATATCGACACCGGTACTTGCCATGCTATACTTATTATATGATATCTGATACCGATACTTGCCATGCTATACTTATTACTTGATATCTGACACCGGTACTTGCCATGCTTATCGTCTGCTACCTGACACTTGATATAATAACACTTGACACTTGACATGCTATCACCCAGTGTTTGTACACTTGACCTGATATTATGGCACCTGTATTATATTGCATATTCATGACTATCACTTTTACAGGTACTTGGCATGATTATTATATTATTACCAGACATTTGGTACTTCTGAACTCCTGTACTCCTGAACTCCTGTATACTTGAACCCCTGATATAGGGAGGCTCCTGATATTACTCCTGATACTATACTCTTATTGATCCCCGTAATAGGATAACCATGAATATAGGATTACTATGAATACTCTGTGGACATTATCACCAGACAAATTATAATAATTAGACAACTTACACCGGGATGGGAAAAACTGATGAGTACCGATATATTCTCCATGTTTATGATGTCTTATAGTATCGCACGGCCATATACTTGATTCGACCTGGATGCCACCAGGTGCTTCCGTGGGATGTACTGGCACCCCTACTCCCTTGCCTGCCAGTTGTACCATAAGCCCCTGGGCCTATTCCTATGGGAGCGGTGACATCCTATTCCTGTTCGTGCGTACAATAAGTCCCGGTACCTAGCGGTACGTTCCAGCTCAGCACGGATACTCCTTGACCATTGTCCTGGGCATGTACGGGACCCATTCTAAGCATGGTTCGTTGATCTCCATCAGTTTCCAATAACTTACTCTCGGATCTGTTTGTTGAGGTATGTGAGATAGGACACATACTGACGTTCACAAATCAGATGAGTCTTAATAACTTAATAATAACATGCTCCTGATATATGATTAGCTATACTCTTAGTTTATACTGCTCACCACTATACATGTGCCATCTTGTTGGACTACTTGATTGCTTCCATACTGTTACATTATTATGTTATTGTGAAGGTAAAGACAGACTATATAAACTCAGATTATAGTGACGTGAGGTGTAGGGTATATATATGAGGGTTTCCTTGTTTGGATTATTCTTTCGACGTACTAATCTCACTGATCGTTAATGTGAGCTTATATAACTGATTTTCAGTAGTTACTTTACTTACTGTCTTATTTCATGTTCTTATATGCTTATATTCACGGTACACCTTTCTTGTACACATGTACCAGATATGCACGCCACTTGGCTTTGTTATATGTACTCGCGGGTTGCATCTGATAACCCTAGATTCTCATGTCCAGATCCTGGAGTCTGGACCATGGTGACCTTGTTGTAGCTGATCAGAGTGCGCAGCGGATCCTCCAGTGGTGATCAAAGTACAGCAGAAGCTCGGGCATCGCTGTAGTTCTTCCTCCCAGCTTTTCTCCTATTTGGCTCTCGAGGTCCCTCTTGCTGCTCGTGAGCATCTCTCAGCTTTTACTACGTATATCCCTTCATGTATTATACTTTTATATCTTCTGGTGATGTAATATTCCTGTAATATTATATCACTCTCTTTGATGACCATGTGCTTGTACTATTTTGTGTTGGAATGTATATTACCACTGTGCTTCCGCCTCTGATTCTTGCCTGTACTGAAACTTAGCATATATACGTGAGGATATTTCTGACCTGCGTATATACGTCGCAGCGACGTCTCCGTACCCGCGGGATTAGGGAGCCACAGGTTGGTATCAGAGCCTAGGCTCTAACGTCCTCAGTACAAGCAGTTGGCAGATTAATAATGTATTAATCTGTAGTTGGAAAGCTTGAGTCTTGAATATACATTCCAATCGCAAGCACAATGTTATCTATTCCTTCCTCGCAATCTTTTCCTTGGATCCTGAGACCCTTCTATCTTTTTCCTTTCAGCTTCTTCCTTCATCCCTTCAACTAACTCAGATATGGAAGGACGGAGAACCAGTAACGGTCTTGGCACTTCTTGCAACAGTTCTAATGGAGATGGAAACAACATGATAAGGGTACTACATGGCATGATGGAGAGTCAGCATCAGCAAACAGAGCTCCTGCGGCAAGCATTATTGATAGCACTTAAGAGCAGAGGCCTGGTAGTGTATCCGATTTCAGGAAACTAGAGCCGGTTACATTTTCGAGTACAGAGAAGCCGTTGGACACCGAGAAGTGGTTGATTGACACTACAGATCTTCTAAAGGCAGCCTGGATTCCTGATGAGAACCAGGTGGAAGTGGTCAAGGTCGAGCTAAAGGCTGTGGCTAGAATCTGGTGGTTGGCAGAAGAAGCAAGATTGGAGAGGCCTATTACTTGGGATCAGTTCTCGAGGGGTTTCTATGAGAGGTTCTTCCTATAACGGCTCAGAAAGAGATGGAGGAACAGTTCATCAGGTAGCAGCAATTGAACTGATCTGTGGATGAGTATACTGCAGAATTTCTGAGACTCAGTCGATTTGCATCCTACATGGTGAGTAATGAGGAGAAGCGGACCAGCAGATTTCAACAGGGGCTGAAGATGGACATCCAGATATTTCTTATCCCTCAACAGCTTAAGACGTACTCTCAGGTTCTCTCTATTGCCCGTGAAGTAGAACAGGGATTGGAGAAGAAGGACAAGCACCAAATGCAGAACAAGCCAGTGAAGAGATCCTTTCAGTTGATGGATGAAGAAGACCCGACCAGACCCAGCGATGGCCCGATAGTCAGGCGACCATTCCGGCCTCCCCCTTAGCAAGAGATATGCGGATATTGCCTAAGGCCGGGACACATCCAGAGCAATTACTAAAGGGCAAACGGGCTGTGTTTGGCATGTGGATCTGGTGATCATTCATTAGGCATTTGTCCGTTCAAGAGGACGTGGAATGCTACCCCAGCACCTCTAGCACTTCCAGCACCACCGCCAGGAAGGAACCCCGAGCCAGTTGGCAGGAGAGCTCCACTCCCTCCCCAGCAGCGAGGAGCAAGAGTTGAAGTTGATCGTGGGAGAGGGCAGGCTTACAATTTGTCAGCAGGAGAAGCCGAGGCGTCAGTTGTGATAGTTGAAGGACAAGGAGCTCAGTACCCAGATCAGGAGCCCTGATGATGTCACTATGACCGCTATTCCCCAACCTTTTGTGTCCTGAGATTGTAATCTCCTTTATCCTTTTCAATTTATCATATTATCATTGTTTACTGTAATCTCTTCCATGTCATCTCCCTCCTTATACAAATTTCGAGGACGAAATTTTTGTTAGGTTGGTACATTGTAGCACCCCGTTCCCGGGATACGTATCCTGATACGAATCCCGACTTTTTTTGACCGTATTATTGCAATTTTCTTTTAGTATTTATTTTTAAGTTGTGATTTCTCATGTTTTTCGTATCGGATCCGGATTCTCAATCTTAGAGTCAGTCCTGACCCGGACCGGGAACCCGACACCGACATACCGCCCGATTTGACCATTCTGGTATTCCAATTTGACCAATTTCAATTTCAGACACTGTTTTCTAATATTTTATATTTTTCATGATTTTCTGAAATTTTTCAGAATTTTCTACAAAATCTCCAAAACCGGTATCGGTCGACATCGCTGATTGATTACCAGATTTTTTAGTTTTCAAATGGGATTGAATTTTCAAAAACAGTTTTCACGTTACTTCTTAGAATTTTATTTTCTATCTAAAAATATTTTTTGAGATTTTTCTAAATTTATCAAAATTTCACCGATTCTGGTGTCCGCCGGTATCGCCAGAAGATTACAAGATTTTTAATTTGAAAACTACATTAAATTTCTCAAATCCAATTTCACCAAATATCTTAAAATAATATTTTCTATTTTTAAGAATTTTCGGAACGATTCTGAAACAGTCAAATTTTTGCCATATTAAAAAAATAATATTATTCACCGTTCTTTCCTTTTCTTGCTTTTTCCTTTTCCACTCCTCTACTTTATACTCCCAGTATATATTAATAATTATATTATTTAATAATATATTTATTTATAAATTTTTTTTATTTTTTTCCCTTTCTTACTTTTCCTTTTTCCCTTTTCTTCTTTTATTTCTTTTTCTTCTTTTCTCTTTCTCCACCATGCCCTGCCCTGTGACCCACTCCCTGCAGCCTGGCTGCTGCAAACAGCAGCAGCAACAGCATGATGGCCTACTCCCCCCCATCCCTCACTCATACTCTCCTTCCCTTCTCCTCCTTTTTAAACATCTTTCTTTCTTTCCCTTCTCATTTCCATCTTCTCCATTTCACCATTTCCCACCAACACTACCACCCAACTCATCACCGCCGCCTCCACCACCGGAGCCGCCGCCACCGCCACCCCTAGGCCGGAGCCACCCCACCGCCACCTCCCCACTTCCTTCTCCACTTCTATCACCCCCAAATCCCACCACATTCCTCCAATTTCAACATAACCCATTCCACCACTTTCTCTTCTTCTCCAAAATCCACCATCAACCCACCACCCCCTCCACTTCCAAAGCCTCAACCACCATCTCCTCCTCCTCCTCCAACTCCCCAACACTACAAATCACCACCAACCACAACCACCACCACCACCATCTCCTCCAAACAACAACAACAACACAACTCCACTACCCCTCTCCCCCGGGCCCTAGACCGCCGCCCCTCCTCGCCGGCTGCCTCCGGCGGAGGCGCCGCCGCCCAGGCCGCCAGCCACCCCTCCCCCCTCCTTTTCTTTTTCCTTCTTCTTTCTTTCTTCTTCTTTCTTTCTTTTCTTTCTTTCTTTTAACTCTTTCCTTTTTCTCCCTTTCCATTTCTACTCCCTCTTTAAACCCCTAATTACATCTACATATTTTCCAACATACCCTTCCTTTATTTCCTTATTTCTTTCTTTCCTTTTTTTCCCACTTTTTCTTTTCCCTTTTTTTTAAAAATAATTCCTACAACTCTCTCTGTCCCCCTCCCCCATCTCTCATTCCTCTCTAATATATATATATATATATATATATTATATATATATATATATATATATATATATATATATATATATATATATATATATATATATATATATATATATATATATGAGTATATATTAATATATATATGGGTTAATAGCTTGCTTGAACGTGTTCGCAGATTTTTTCTAGATTTTCTCGATATTTCGTCTGGTGCTAGGCGAGTACATTTCTTTGAAATTTCTTACTTTATTACCATCAATTCATGTCTAATAATTATTATCTGGCTTTTAATGCATGATGTCTCTTTATGCAAATTGGTATTATTATATAAATGATTTCTAAAATTTATCATGTTTTATAAATAGCTTCCGGCCATTATTATACCTTGTCAAACCGATATTTTACCGGGTATGTCTAGATCTGCTCCCACTTTACTCGGCTTAGCATAGCTAATTAAAAGATAAATTTATTATTATTATAAAAATGATTATGAAGAGTTTATATCGTTCTCCTGTACCTTATTATGTGACCGGTTGATACCTGATATTTGATGTTGTGACTCTCGCCGATATATTAGTTACCTGACCCTGATATATATACACCGGTGCTTGCCATGCTTATTATTTGATATCTGATACCGGTACTTGTCATGCTATACTTATTATTTAATATTAGATACCGGTACTTGCCATGCTAGAGTTATCACTTGATATCTGACACCGTTACTTACCATGTTTATCACTTGATATCGACACCGGTACTTGCCATGCTATACTTATTATTTGATATCTGATACCGGTACTTGCCATGCTATACTTATTACTTGATATCTGACACCGGTACTTGCCATGCTTCTCGTCTACTACCTGACACTTGATATAATAACACTTGACACTTGACATGCTATCACCCAGTGTTGGTACACTTGACCTGATATTGTGGTACCTATATTATATTGCATATTCATGACTGTCATTTTAAGGGGACTTGGCATGATTATTATATTATTACCAGACATTTGGTACTCCTGAACTCCTGTACTCCTGAACTCCTGTATACTTGATCCCCTGAAATAGGGAGGCTCCTGATATTACTCCTGATACTATACTCCTGTTGATCCCCGTAATAGGATAACCATGAATATAGGATTACTATGAATACTCTGTGGACATTATCACCGGACAAATTATAATAATTAGACAACTTACACTGGGATGGGGGAAACTGTTGAGTACCGATATAGTCTCCATGTTTATAATGGTCTTATAGTGTCGCGCAGCCATATACTTGGATTCGACCTGGAGGCCTCCGGCGCTTCCGTGGGGTGTATACTGGCACCCCTACTCCCTTACCAGCTGTTTATACCATAAGCCCCTGGGTCTATTCCTATGGGAGCGATGACATCATTTTCCTGTTTGGGCCTACAATAAGTCCCGGTACCTAGCAGTATGTTCCGGCTCAGCACCGGATACTCCTTGACCGTTGTCCCAGGCATGTATGGGACTAATTCTAAGCATGGTTCGTCGATCTCCATCAGTTTCCAATAACTTACTCTCGGATCTGTTTGTTGAGGTATGTGAGATAGGACACATACCGACGTTCACAAATCAGATGAGTCTTAATAACTTAATAATAACATGCTCCTGATATATGATTAGCTATACTCTTGGTTTATACTGCTCACCACTTATACATGTGCTATCTTTTTGGCCTACTTGATTGCTTCCATACTGTTGCATTATTATGTTATTGTGAAGGTAAAGAAAGATTATATAAACTCATATTACAGTGACGTGAGGTGTAGGGTATATATATGAGGGTTTCTTGTTTGGATTATTCCTTCGACGTACTAATCTCACTGATCGGTAATGTGAGCTTATATAACTGATTTCTCGTAGTTACTTTACTTATTGTCTTATTTCATATTCTTATATCATGTTCTTATATGCTTATTTTCACAGTGCACCTTTCTTGTACACATGTACCAGATATGCACGCCACTTGGTTTTGTTATATGTACTCGCGGGTTGCATCTGATAACCCTGAATTCTCATGTCCAGATCCTGGAGTCTGGACCATGGTGACCTTGCTGTAGCTGATCAGAGTGCGCAGCGGATCCTCCAGTAGTGATCGGAGTGCAGCAGAAGCTCGGGCATCGCTGTAGTTCTTCCTCCCAGCTTTTCTCCTGTTTGGCTCTCGAGGTCCCTCTTGCTGCTCGTGAGCATCTCTCAGCTTTTACTATATATATCCCTTCATGTATTGTACTTTTATATCTTCTGGTGATGTAATATTCCTGTAATATTGTACCACTCTCTGTGATGACCATGTGCTTGTACTATTTTGTGTTGGAATGTATATTACCACAACTTCTGCCTCTGATTCTTGCTTGTACTTATGCTTAGCGTATATACGTGAGGGTATTTCTGACCTGCGTATATACGTCGCAGTGACGTCTCCGCACCCACGGGATCGGGGCGCCACAAATAAAGTCTTCTCTTATGGTACGCGAAAAGATCAAAGATGTGTGCAAAGCTCTCTTTGAAGTACCAACCAAGTGGGAAGGACAAAAGCCAATTCTATTTGGAAGAGTTGAGTCTGAGCCCATAGCTTGTGAAAGCTTAGGGGGTAATTTTGAGTCTCCACAATTCTTCCATTATGGAAAAAAAGTCACGTCACATGGTAGAAAGAATTGGGTATGATTTTACTAGAGGATCGGGTCTTAATTTTTGCAAAAGGAAAGCGAGCATTACTTCATTCATTAGTACCAAAAGGCAAAGACCCCAACTACTATCACAAGCCCGAACAGGACTCGGTGATGTATCTATGCCAATCTCATCAGATTCTGAATCTGAAGACGAGGTCAATCATGACAGCTCTTCAGCAACGTCTTCGTGGGACTTAGATGTCAGTGTCGGTGATATCTTCAAAAATCTCTAAGTGAACATGGCATCAACCAGCCATTTAGAAGATGATAGAGAAGATACTTTTAAATTTGAAGAATTGATCCAATCGGACTCTGATCCATGGATTAAACACTTAAATACTCTTTGAGATATAGGTTTCGAACAATGTGAACCACCCACTGAGGATAAAGTGACTCAGATAAATCTTGAAGATGAGGCTAATTTCAAGCCCATTTTTATAAGCGAGAGCTTATCACCGTCCCAAAAAGAAGACTTAATAGATCTCATACTAGAGTATAAAGATATCTTCACTTGAATTTATGAGGACATGCCCGGCTCGATCCCCTGATTGCTATGCATCGTCTCAACATTAATCTTGATATCAAGCCAGTCAAACAACAATGACGGTTCCATCTCGAGATTATGAAAGCAATTGAATCAGAAGTCAAGAAGCTCATAGTCTCTGATTTTGTCAGGAAAGAATAACATCCTGATTGGGTGACCAATATAGTTCTCATTCCCAAAAAGAATGGAAGATCCAGGTTTGCGTTAACTACAACGATCTAAATGCTTCTTGTGCAAAAAATGAATTCTCTCTCCCAATTACAGATGTTATGATTGACAATACGTGTGATTTTGAGAGGATATCTTTCATAGATGGCTTCTCAGTATAATCAAATAAAGATGTACCCTAAAGATGAAAGGCACACATTTTTCAGAACACCTTTGGGAGTATACTGTTACACAGTAATGCCCTTTGGTTTGAAGAACGCTGGTACAACTTATCAGCGTGCCATGAATGCGATCTTCCATGAGCATATATGTAAGAATGTAAAATGTTATGTCGACAATTTCGTTGTGAAAAGCCGTAACAAAGGCGATCATCACACAGACCTGAAAAGAGTATTCGACATCATTCCAGCTCACTAGTTCAAGATGAATCCAATTAAGTTCTTCCTGGGGGTAGCCAGTGGCAAATCTCTTGGATTTGTCGTTACATCGAAAGAAATTCATCTGGATCCAGAGAAAATCCATGTCATCCAAGGCATGCAACCTCCGAGAAATCATAAAGAACTCAAAGGCTTACAGAGATGATTGGCTTATATCTGAAAATTTATATTGATTCTTTTAGGATGCTGCCAACTTTCGTTAAATTAATGAAGAAGGGAGTCTCATTCGTTTAGGACAGTGCTTTCCAAGAAGCATTCGAAGAGACCAAGGAGTATCCCACACACCTGCCCGTTCTGATAGCTCCAGTATCAAGAAAAACTTTCCTATTATATGTTCAAACTATGAATCATTCCTTGAGAGATTTACTAGCTAGAAATAATGATCAAACCCACGAACAGTCAATCTACTATTTAAGTAAAACAGTGATTGAGGCGGAGCACCATTACAACCTAATCGAGAAAGAATGCTTAGCATTAGTCTTCGCCATCCAGAAGATGTGACACTAGCTTATGGGGTAACGCATTCATGTCATTTTTAGAGTAAATCCCTTACGATTATTGTTTAGACACATATATTGAGTATTTTTTATTATATTCCTATAACCATTCTTTAATAAATCCTGCAATTATACTATCTTAATACCTAATTTGTGCAGGATATGATTGGAGAAGATAAATCAAAAATTCAAGCCAACTAAATCAGATTCTTTAGAGGATTTAAATCACAACTGAAGATTGAGCATATCAGAGAGGATAAATCTAGACCTAATTCAGTTAAAATCAGATTTTTGAAGATCCAGTTAGTCAGCATTGAGAATCAACGAGGATAAACGAGGGTAGAGGCAAATTCAGAAGTTCAAAGGCAACCCTATCAACATACAAAGGGATATATAAAAGATTGGGATGTAAATTTAAACATTTAGAGAGATAAGACAAAATCAAACTGAATATCAAGGGATAAACAAATATTTATCTTCAGTATTATCTCCAACCTTATCAAAAGATCTTTTCTGTTGGCAAGCAATTTTGTCTATATCTCTAACCTTATCAAAAGATCTTTTCTGTTGGCAAGCGATTTTATCTATATCTCCAAACTTATCTCCAAACTTTTCAAAAGATCTTTTTTTTTTTTGAGATAGCGATTTGGTCTCATCTTCAAGCGCGCTTTCCCTTCCCCATTTCTCCTATAAATACCTGCAAATTCAGAGGCAAAACGAACGATCAAGTAGAGAATAGAATGGATTTTTGTATAAATTTAACTTGAGTTTTTCTTTCTCTTTTAAATGTAATTTTTATTTTTTTATGTAACTTATATCAAAGAATAGTTTCATGGGAGAACAAGAGTGATGCTTGTACTGAGAGTGATACCAGTATAACTATTCTTCCTTTCTTTCATTGTTATTCAATTCAATCGAAGTTTTTTTCTACCTTGTGCTTCTCTCTCCTATGTTTGTGAATCTAAACGACTATAATAGCTTCGAAGTTACCTCGCCCTTGTAAGAGTCATTGATGGCCTATGGAGATGAACAAACCATTTCTATGGTAGTGTAGCTTGTACCTTCATTTCGTAGTGTAGATCGGGAATGCGGAAGATCTCATCTGTCATGCTTCGCTCGCCTTCAAGCAAAAGTACATCGTTGATAAGGATTTTAGGTAAGTCATCAATCAGAAGAGGTAGGTAAGTTCTTTAGTTTTTTCTGCTTTCTCTTAATCCTTAGTTTAGATCATCATAACTCTCAACTCTATTCACTTTTTCACTTTCTATATATAATTTCATTTTCTATTTTCTCCATCTACTCCAACCTACCACTTTCACAATTTAACATAACTTATTTTTCTTTTCTTTTTAAGAATAAGAGAAAAACTTTAACCATTTTTTGTAACTTAAAGGAGAACTTACAAAATGCTTCCATCGATAGTCCCTCCTTGTAGATCACAACCCGAATAGCCACTAGATATCACGGTAGAATTGAGTAGCTATCACTATCAATTATCAATTCTAAAATTTTATATTTTCTGTGTGCAGCTTCCAACTCAATCAAATTTTTGGTGCCGTTGTCGGGGAGGGAGGGTAAGTAAATTTTTTTTGTTACTTTATTGATTAACTTTCTTCTCTGTTCTTGGTGTACAGGTTTAACAACAAAGAAATTTTTATTACATTGGACATATAAGTGGCCCTGGACTCTGCTCAAGAAAGCAGAGCCCAGAAGCCCTCAGATTTTCTGTATTCCTGCGGCAATCTGAGTGAAACTACTAACCTGTATTTTTGGAGATTGGTTGAATTGCAAAGTAAAATTTCTGCAGCTATTTACTTTCTTATTTAACTCTGTACATACTTACTAAATTGTTGTTAGTTAAATGTTTTAAAAACAGTTTAGACTTTGCATTCAAGTATTTGTCTAATTTCATTTACATTTTACATTACTGTTGAAGAGTGCTGGAGTAAAGGTATGTGTGCATAGCATGTAGTATCAGAATACTTTTGAATTGTTTACATTGCTCAAGTGTTGCTTCTCATATACATGTGCACATTGAACTAAATTGATTTAAGGGCTTGTCCTCTAAATGAGATAAGGTAGGAAAGTTATTACCCTCCCTTAGCACACAATCAATCTCCTCACTCACTAACTCAAGCCTAACTAAACTTAATAGACATTGGTCCTAGGGACATCTCGGACTAAATAGGAGACTGACCTAAGGGGAAAGTTGTTTAGAATCTGACTCTTGCCAAATCGGTGTCAAAGGTTAGGGATTGAGAGGCGAAACCTCGAAGGCTTGTAGTTTGGCTTAATTAGGCCCGTTGTTTTTAAGCGCGAAAATCTTCCACCAATCTTGCCCCTACCCGGCTAACTTGTGGTCAGAATCTGCAATATACTCCTCATGGACAGTCTAACTAGTTAGGAGTCATTTAGGTTTAAGGTCTATCCTAACTTGGGCTAGATTTTTCTCTTTTATTTATTAGTTTTTCTTTATTTGTTTTTGATAATTCTTATGTGATATGACTTATAACAAATTTTTTCTAATTTTAATGGTAATTCATATTACACCCCAACCACTTTTGACTCGGATATTACCAACCCAACATATCATAACTTTAACTAACCAAGTGTGTCGGATTGGTCATATCGAATCAATACATGTCCTAGTCCCAATCTAAAAACAAGACTAGAACAATCATCACTACTCTTCACAGAGTCAATGGGGATACAACTCCCTCGAATCATATTGTTGTAATACATCTAAAGGGGGATGAATAGGTGTACTAGCTAATCTAGGACAAAAGATGCGGAATTAAAAAATTATTTATTCAAATAAAAAACTATTAAGCTAACGCACAAAGTATAACACAAGAGTGTAGCTGAATTCCCGGTGAAGGGCTCTGAACTATCTCCTCAAGATTTCTTTACATTAAGAGTTGAGGTGCCACTATAGCTCTCTTGATTGAATACTAGTGTGAGCGCACAAACAAACCCGGGCATGTATATCAATTAGGCACATGATATATCTAACATATATAGATGAACAATAAAAGCATGCAAGATATATAATCACGAGTGAGAGAGAGATGAGCAATCACAAACATGAGAGAATTGTTTCAAGGTTCGAGCACACTTGCTCTACATCCCCACCTTCAACACTCTAAAGGATTTCCACTAGAATCAATTCCGTAAGATCACTCAGTGCCGTAACACCTACAATGAGCTCACACTAGAACTCTTGAATGCACAAGTCCCTCACTTGTTCCTGCAAGAATAACATAACACGAACCCACAAGTTTGCCAACTCCTCAAAATAGAAGGTGGAACACTTGGTGATCTTAACACTTGATCACCCTTAAACACCCTCACAAAAAAAGCTCCTATAAAATATACATGGATATCAAAAGTTCAAGCTTGTGTGAGGAAAAATAAGATAGATTTGAAAGTGAAAACTCAAAGAAAAGCTTTTAAAAACTCAAGAGAATCGCTCTTGATAAACACTCTTTTGATATGAAAGTTTAGCCCAAAAACTTGTTGAAAAACTTCTGTTGGAGATGGGAAAATGGCTCTTGAAAACTCTCCAAAAATCTTAACCAAAACTGGCCCAAAATCCCAATTTATAAAGGCTGTCAAAAACTAGCGTCGCGGCCAGATTGGCCTGTATGTCGACCGGCCGGTCAACCGGCCAACTATCATATTTATAACCGTTGCGGTTACCAAGTCGGACGACCGGGTAAGAACTAGATAGCAAAGCTCTCTGGCCAGTCGACCGCTCGGTCGAACGGGGCCAGATCCAGAGAGTAATCTCTCTGGATCGGCCGACTGCCCGATCGACCTGCCCTCAGGCCAGGGCTTGTGCATGTTCTGTGCACACGGTCGACCGCTCGCTTGACTGACTTCTGGCTTGGTCGACCAGTTGGTCGACCGCCAGAAGGCCAGGTCAGGGATAATTAGAATTCAAACTTGGTCTACAAAATCGCATAAAATCACATAAAATTCACGAAATTCAATTCATTGAAATACTTTGAAATCAAAATACAAATATGCGTGATAAAAAATCAACACATATTATAAAAAAGTTGAACTATTTTTGTAATATAGAAATTTAGCATTAAACTAAAAACTGTATTTTTCAAAATTCAAACTTCAAATTGAAAAACGATCTTTCTAAAACTTGATCAAAAATAAAAACATGATATGAAAACTCATTTGAAGCATAGTGTGTATGGATATGATCCAATACACATACAAGATGAAGTATCTATGTTTTTGACAATAAGTTCTAAACAAAGTTTTGACAAATACAAAACTTAAAAACCATGAACCAGAAACATCAAATAAGTTTTTCTAAACATTTGAACTGTCAATGTGTATGTATGAAATCTAAAAAACATATAAAACATGTAATTTATTTGATGAACTCTATTCATGAAACATAAAGATATCTTCTTTCAATCTAAAAACCAAAACGGTATTTCTAAAATCAAAACTATTTTAAGAAAACGCATATAAATTTTATGTGTGTGCATATGAGCTTGAACAATCCACAAATAATATATCCTTTATATTTTATCTAAAAAAGAAATCTTAAAACTTACAAACACTTGACCTAAGTCTTGAAAATCTTCTTCTCCATCTTGACTTGGTCCAAAACTTGATCCAATGAGCTAGACTCCTCTTTGTGTACTTGATGCGATCTTGATGCGCGAGCTCTTGAATCAACGTGTATTAGCTTCAAAACTTGACTTTGAATTTTGTTGTTGAAGCTAAACACCGACTAAGATCTTGATTGAAAACTGAAACTATAAAAATATAAGATCATGAGTACCTTAACTACATGAGTTAATCATCATTAAAACTAGAGTGTGGTCCTTTGGGCCAACAATTGTCAACCATCACTCAAACATTCAGCCTATAATTTTCTGAGTCATGACCAATCAATAGAAGAAAAATTTGAGGCTATGAAAAGTATAGAAGCCATGATTGAGTTTCATGAACAAAAGTTGAAAATGATGGACTCACAATCTCATAAGACTCTCAAATCTAAGATCCTTACCCCATGTTCCAAGTCCCACAACAAGAAGAAGAACCTATGGACTCAGATAGGAGTATGAGAAATCTGATTCAGTTCGAAAATAATTTTAATCAATCTGTTTATAGGCTAGAAGCAAAAATAAGTCGTTTGATCAACATAATGAAAGAAAGGAATGAGGAACTCTATCCAACATATGTTCGATCATTACCGATTGCCCTAGTCATATTGATAGAAACGAAGAATCTTGGTGTCTTGGAGACATTGATCAAGACTCAATTTCATCACACAAATTTGAACTTGACCAATTCCAAAACTTAAGCAAATTGACAAGTTTTTTATTTAATGAGATTGAACTTGAATATGAATGTGACCCCTTTGCTCAACCTTGTGATTTAGTTTTCATTTTCAAATCTATGTTGATTTCGGTAACATTACCCGATTTGGACCACTTTCCGAAGCCAGCATTTATACTCATACCCATACATTTAGAAATTCAATCACCAAATTTGAATAGTCATATTTTATTGATGAGAGAAGAATGTGAATTTTAATTCTTTGATTTGGACTCAACTTTTGAATCAAAACTGACTCTCGAACCCAAAGTTAATTTTTTCGAGTTAATATTGGTTCCTGAACCTATCATTCTTGAATCCAAGTCAACCATTCCACCAAATCACATTCTTTTGTTGGACATAGGTATAGACCATAATGACTCTGTGATAATTTTTCAAGACTGGTCATGTAAAAGGAATGAGTTACATGATAGGGTCTTTCATGATTCTATTCATATTAGGGATTGTAATTATGTACATAGAAAAGAGGCCAATAAAGGTGGGTTTCGTAAACCACAACATTATCTTGATTGGGTAAGAACGCTTGACCTAATCTGACCACCACTGGAACCCCCACCTTAAGGTAATATTTTTCTTCCCTTTCTTCTTTTTCATGTATTATGCATTTTTTCATGCATTGAGAACAATGCATGAGATAGGTGTGGGAGAGGGTTCTAACATAACATAGGTTCTCTTTTATTTAAAAATAAAAAAATTAGCATTTTCCTTGCCTTTAAGAACTTTTTAAAAGAGAAACAATATTTTGACATATTTTTATATAAGAAATTAAGCGATTTTAAGGAATAGGAAAATCATAATTATGATTTCTTATACTTGGTCAAAATAAGATTATTTGTTTGATTTATAGGGTTAGAAAGAAAACTTGAAAAAGTAATTTAGTCTTGATCCTTATCTTGATGAAATATGCAACTTTATAACACGTACACACTTAGGGTTCAAAAATAAAGATTCTAATGCCTTATAAAAAAAGAAAAATATATAACAAAAAATTTCTCTGATTAAGCTGGGTACTTGTGCCTCATAAAGCATAAGTATTCACGCCTAAAAGTTGTTCATATAATAAATAAAATCCTTAATTTTGTGGCCTTTGTTTGCTCGAGTCCTTAAGTCCTTGGGTATTTTCTCACTAGGTGCCCTAAGACCATCCGGTTTGGGTGTCACTGACTAAAAGCTTATTATATGGGCAGATTAGAAAGCCTAAGAGAACTAAGGAATAATACCACCAAAAATACAAAAATATAAAAAAAAAATAAGGCATA